>JAYRCL010000152.1:0-23564 GCA_037074925.1 Tetracladium maxilliforme | reverse complement strand
ATCGTCCCTGGTACCCGTAGGTTGCCGCTAGGTTATCCTTGCTGGTCAGTGTATCCGGATGCTCTTCGCCTAGCACCAGCTTTGTCGTCATTATCACCTGTAGCTGGAGCGACTCTGCCTCTGTCCATCGACCCTGGTTGCTGTATGTCACCGCCAGATTGGCCTTGCTGGCCAGTGTATGCGGATGCTCCTCGCCTAGCACCCGCTGTTGCGTCACCATCACCTGTAGCTGGAGCGACTCTGCCTCGGACCATCGACCCTGATTGCTGTATATCGCCGCCAGATTAGCCTTGCTGCTCAGTGTATGCGGATGCTCCTCGCCTAGCACCCGCTGTCTCTTCTCCATCACCTGCACCTCTAGCGACTCTGCCTCTGCCCATCGTCCCTGATACTGGTAGGTTGCCGCTAGGTCATCCTTGCTGGTCAGTGTATGCGGATGCTCCTCGCCTAGCACCCGCTGTGTCGTCACCATCACCTGTAGCTGGAGCGACTCTGCCTCGGACCATCGACCCTGATTGCTGTATATCGCCGCCAGATTAGCCTTGCTGCTCAGTGTATGCGGATGCTCCTCGCCTAGCACCCGCTGTTGCGTCACCATCACCTGTAGCTGGAGCGACTCTGCCTCTGTCCATCGACCCTGGTTGCTGTATGTCACCGCCAGGTTGGCCTTACTGGACAGTGTATCCGTATGATCCTCGCCCAGTACCCGCTGTCTCGCGTCAACAGCTTCATCAAGGTGTTTCTCGGCATTGTCCCAGCGGCCTTGAAATAGGAAAATCCCGCTCATTTTGTGAAGAAGCGACGCTGTTCTTAGCTCCGCATCCCCTTCTTTCTTCTTCTTCGTTGCCAATACGGCACTGGCATGTGGCAAATACTGCAGACACAGATCTCGGTTCTCGAATCCCCCGTATGGAAAGGCATTGGACACCACTTCAAGCGCACCCTGTGCGAAATACCCCATTTTCCCTCTCATGACGAGCCATTTACGCGTCACAAGCTGGACTAAACGATGCATATCTACCGTCTTGTTCTTTCCTTTTGTGATGAAGGAGAATGCCTGCAAAGTACCCAGTGCTTTTGTCACCGCCGCCAAATCGCTTCCCTCCGTTGGTTGCGCAGGCCGCGCAAGGACGTAGTAATCCTTCACAAAGCTTTCTGGTATACTCTGCCGATCTAAGAGGCTGATCATAGAAAGCACAGAGCTTGCAAAAGCGTGCTGCTTTTCGATCTGCTCAAATGATATGATCCAAGTCGCCGTCACTGCATGTGGGGTATCGGACTCCCTTCCGAAGGCTTGGAAAGGCTCGCTCAGGCGATCTGTCAGGCCCTCGTCGCTTTCATCTAGTAGCTGTATGTAGTCATTGATGGATCTGCTGTTCTCTCCGATAAAGGCCGTTGCTTGCGCGAGTGCAAGCGGTATATGTTCTAGTCGAGCCGCTAACGGTGTTATAGTCTCCATTGGAATTTCATCATCCCCCATGGCAACATGGACGAGCTGTAAGGCTTCCATGTCTGTCATACTCCCCACCCATACTGGGGGCTTGCCAGGCGCCAGCCGACTCGCTGTCTGCTTGTTTCGGCTAGTGATAAGAATAGAACCATGCGGGCATGTCGGCACGAAGCTGCCCAGCTGACCTGCTCCAATGGCAGAAGCTGAAGGGTGCGTATTGTCATGCTGCGGTGGTTGGAAGAAGAGCTCGGTATCGTCCGCATTGTCGATGACCATGAGCCATCGACCTCGATACGTCCTCTCCAGCCAGGTTCTTACCAAGGATAGTGTATCTGCCTTAGGGTCGTTATGGCCCGGTATCTTACACTGTTGGGAAATAAAGGTATAGCTGTCCAAGAACCGCTCAGAGCTGCTCGCATGAACCCAGAATACTGACACTTCAGGGCATGTATTCTGTAGCCAGTATACGTAGGACAGCGCAATTTGCGTTTTCCTAAGCCATTGATGAGACACTAGCCTTTTTCTTTCTAGGTAGATCGCTTACCCAACGCCTCCGAGGCCATAGAGAGCCACTCTCGACCTCGGCTTTGCCACCTTCGTACCAAAACCAAGCTGTGAAGTAAGGGTCTCAAGGTGAGAGACTCTCTGCACAAACCCTTCGTTCTCGGGATATGGAACCAGAACTGATGGTCAATTAGTACACTGCGTCGATGAAACGAATCATCACATACACCATGGACCCGTACTCGTCTGGGTCGCGACTAACTCGCATTAGCTCGTAAACTTAAACAAATCCTCGATCACGCACCTTCAGCCGGCACCCATTCTTGAAGGAAGCCTTTCATACACGCTGCGGCTGCAGCCGCGGCATATCGCTGCCAGATCTGATTCTTGTGGCTGTCGGCATAGTCACATGCCCCCTTCAACACCACGCACGGGAAGCTGTTCCATGCGCCAGCGCCCTCCATCTCAAATGCGACCACATCTTCTTTCTTGGCAACCCTGTCGCGGTCTCTTCCTGATTTCATCACAGAGCTTCCGGAGGCAATAAGCCCAAAGTGCACCGTGGGACTCGGGTCCGCCAGGTGGGGTAGTAGGCGCTGACGCGTCACAAAGCGACCGTCGCAGCCAAGCTCGTCGCACGTCTTGCCACTATCTTGGTGCTTGTATTCGGGCTCAAACAGCCTGTCGTATGCCTTGCCGGGGTAAGCGGCGCATAGCTTCGGTCTTTGTTGAAGCATGCTCAGGTGATTGGCTGTGCGCTTCTTAAGCTGCTCCCGGCCTCGTAAGCCTCTCACTTTCGCAAGCAGGGCTCGAATATCGGCTGGAGGTCTCCCCAAGCTGTCCAGGAGGGTACTTTTTCGCTCAAAATGTCCATCCATCTGCCGTCCGAAATCGTATTGCACCACACCTTCACTAATGATGATGTCGCCTAGCACTCTCTCGTCGTCATCACTGCCTGGGACGATCCCACAGATTCCGACGACGAGCCCGAGGCTGATGTTGGGAAAGCTCGTCTTGCAAGCGCTCGCGACGGATGCGGCGCTGGCTACGCCCATACCCGGCATATGTGCCAGAACGACGTTATGGCGACCGATAACACCTGTCGAATAAGCGTTGGGGTCGCCAGGGGTCTTGTCGAACGACAGCCCGTCATCGTCCCAGTGGAAGTCGAAGACGGCATCGACAGCATCAGCTTCGAGTGTTAGGGCGCAGAGGATGGCGATGTGGAAATCGTTGCGCGAGCTAGGGCGGGGCGGTCGGTCGCTGCCGGGGCGCGTGGCCATAGTGGGAGTTGGCGAAAAGGCGATCACGCAAGTCAAAAAATGTCTCAACGATTTATTCGACAGTGCTTTTGCGAAGGGATTAACCGTTCCTCGTACTTGTAGAAAACAGTGCTGGTGCAGATCAATCGAGGCAGAGCGGGGTGTCGTGCCAGCCTGATTCACGTTACACGAAAAAGGCACAGCCAACAGCAAGCGCGTACGCCATCAATCAGGGGGCTTAACCCGCCTCGCGGCGATGCTTGCGGTGTTGCATGTTGTGAATGAGCCTTCAAGATATAATGCGTTATTGCTGTGAGGCATGAGAAGTTTACTCGATCAGTAGATGCTCACGCCGTTATAAGGTGCACAGGCGATGGAAAAGCGACGGACCGTGGAAAAGCCCATGATGCGACAACCCGAAACGGCCATATGTTCGATACACAAGTTTCTGGCTCTGCAGCAGTCTTCTAGCTTCTTTTTTTCTCTCTCTCGACGGCCTTAAGGAATTCTTCACCCTTTGAGAAGACCCACGTAGCAAGCGTGCCATGCGGGTAAGCTAGGATACTTTTATGAACGAAATGCGTGGTCGCCGTGGGAAAGTATAGGGTAAGTAAGCGATTGTTGGGTTGCGGGGCCAGTAGCCCCTCCTTAAGCACAACAGCAAGGCGTTGTGACTAATCGCAGACCCATCAGATCACGTGCTTAAGAAGTAAAGTGAATGTTACCGCTTATTTAAGGAAGCCCTAAGTGAGGTCAATGATGGAAATAAAACGAGCCTCGTACCGTGTAAGTGTACGACAGCCATCAAATAGTAGATGATCGTGCTGGTAAGACTGGCCCAAGATATCGCAATACAGGACGATGCCTGAGATACTGGAGGATAGGAGCTACGCCGGGGTGTATATAGCTTCAACGAAGAGTGGGGAGCATTGCGGTTGTGACAGCTACTTTGCACTCCCAAGCATGAGCGCCCGCTGCACTGTGCGCGCCCCACATCGTCCAAGAATGGCCGTCTGGGTGGGTTTTCTTCATTACATCTAGCGGGCACTCGTTTCGGTCGCCACTGTACCCCCGAGGAACATAAAGAGGGAGGTTGGGGTTTACGGCAGGTAATCTGGCTCTCACACCGTGGGGTGGATTGGAATTGCTGGGTGGCCCGGGGGGGCGTTTAGGTTGGGTGGGTGTGGATATAAGTACGTCCACACCACCCACGACCCTGCGTCGTCGTTATCGATCTGAGGCTTATCGACCTAAGAGATGACTCCGTTCATAGTGTGGCTAGGATGAGAGCCACGGGTTCGATCACACGCACACTCGCACAGGAGTCAATTTCTCCCGGTGGCTTTAAGCCAATAGTCCACTTCCCAAGTTTTGTCACAATCTCGCCTAAGCCCATATGATATCCACTTCCTGCTTCTACCGCTTTGCTCTCTATCTCTTCGCGGGATCTCGTGGGATCTCGTATTATTAGCAGAATACAATATGTATCGACACTGGAATCTGAATAGCTCCACCAACTTCCACCACACCGTTCCGCGCTGAGCTGCTGACAGCAACCTGAAATTGCCATCCCGTAAGCTGGCTGGGAGTAGCCTCTTCGTGGTCGTTGCTGTTAGTTTCCATTCGTTCTTCCCACGGCGCCAGATTGAATGGGTTGTTACGCCTCACTGCTTTGTCCTTGCAAGCTTTCAGTCTCTTCAGCTCCATCGCTGCTTCGAGACTTTTTGATGCCGCTCTCGCTATGTGCTCCTTGTACTTAAGACTCGAGTTCATGGCGACCCCGAGGATCATGACGTGGTCTTTGAGCGTGATGGCTTGGCCCTTGAGGGGTTCGTAAGATTGGCTGTGGACATTATGGGCTCGCGCGCAACAAGCGCTGAAGCTCACTTCCGTCACTCTGCAATCTACATTGAGGAGCTGTCAAATAAATGAAGCACGATGTGTATGAAGTAAAGCCCGATACTCAGACGCTCCTATGACAGAGTGACCCCGCTTGCCCATTTTTGAATATCTCGAACAAATGACTTAGCGATGCCTCGCGCAACGCCGTTTGCAATGAAGAAATCCACATCCTGATCCTCGAAAATCTGCTCCAAATCGAGGCATTCCGTCATAGCTACAGCAAATGCTTTTTGAAACCCTTTCTTCCATTCAGTGCTAACAACCCGACTGCATTGCCATTGACAATACGTTTGCATGGCTTTATCTCTGGGCTCAGGAATGCAAAGGTCGGGGGCACGGCCCGCAGACGCCACTAGCGGCGATGCGGCACCTGCGTCATTTGCCTTTTGCTGGCAATCACAAGAGGATGGCAAGACGTTGATGATTTTGATTGGACGGCTGCTCTCAGATTCATCCGTCGCCTTGCGCTTTTGCTTACGCTCCGATCTTTCCTCTTCCCTGGCGTATATGATTTCGCGGATTGCTTCTGGCACATCTCTATGCGTCTTGAGGTCGTTCCCTTCCTCGGCGAAAAGTACAAGTCTCTTGAGGAGGCTGCTGTCGAGTGGAAAGTACTTCTTGGTGTCTGGGTCACGCCAACAGTAGGAACCCTGATTCTTGCACGGGTGTCCAGGGCATCCCATCAGGCTATACACTACGGTCCAGACGCTTGACTCTCCCTTGCTTTGCTGCAGCTCAATAATGTCCTCTCTTTCAGGTGGCTGGGTGTCGGTTGCCCCTCGGCGGGCACCACTCCTGGTGATCATATTGATTTGGGTCTCCTCGACACAAACGAACAAGACATCGATTCTCAGCTTTTTTCTGGAACAATATAGATGACTTCAATCCTCTAATTGTTTAGTGATGGTATCCCAGCCAACATCAAATAGATCGAAGCGCCAGGAGTAATCTCGTTCGGTTCAGATACGGTAACGTTGAATTCCTCAGGTGAATAGGTCTTGTTTCGAGGCGTCTTCTTCTTTAGGAGACCCTCCACCTTGGACTTAAGGGTACGTTCCCAGAAAGCTTGAGGGGCAAGGTCAAGGTCTTGCTCCGTGTCCTTTGCGATCTTGCTCTGTAGCTTGGTTCAGCAACAATCCCCACTTGATAGAATTATGAACACAGGTAGGGGGCTCCTCGTCGTAGGGTTCATTGAGATCCCAATCACTCAGTCGTAGTAGAGGCAGCCTCGATTGGCCAGCCTGGGGCTGCGTGTGGGTCGTAGGATGCGGCCCGGGGCCGCCAAAGCTTGCTGGTGATGGGGATCCCAAGTCGAGATCATTGTCAATCACATATTCAACGGAGTCAAACTGGCTTTCGGGCATGGCGAGAAAGAGATCGCAAGATGAAGCACTTGCCACGACGACAAGAGGAGGAAGAAAGAGAAAGGAGCAAAGAGATATTGGTTCGGGGGGAACGAAAGACCCCCAAACAGTGGAGCCAGAAGCCAGATACTTTTGCTAAAAATCGAGACCACGCTGCGTGGGGCGCACTCAAAGAACATCACGTGCTGCTTACCTAAGAAAGCTCCTCTTGTAATTTCTGGGTATTTGTGGTCTTCGGAAAGGTGATCTCCTATCGAGGAGCCGACGAGCAATGTCGATAACGGGGTTGGAAGCTCTGGAGAAGAGAAGGGAACGTTGACTGTAGTTATCGAGGGTATTGATTGGCTTATACGTGATTTTGGGTTGCTGGCTGGCTGTCAGCTGGTGCCAATACAGTACATGCCGATGTTGCAGATTGGCACAGGACACACTGAAATTTTGACGTTTCCAGCCCTACTAGCCTCAAATCTTCCAGAAGTTGAGCAACGAGCGTGTGAGGCAACGCCCAGGGCCTTGAAGCGGCACGCCAGGGTGTCGATCAGTCTGACAGAAGTGCCTTTGAAGCCAAAGGATGACGTGGGAGCAAGGGCGTGCGGTCCGGGTTAGGAAGGGGTGAAGTGAAGCGCAAATGCTACGCTGTTCTCTTCACTGCACCCTCCATTTCGACTAGTACCCCGTCTTGATATCCCCAAAGCTAGAGTGCATGGATCAAGCCCCCTTGCCCCTCAAAGACGTACCCACACAAATGATCAACAGGGTGTCTGGCTCAATTCCTTCGTTCACTCTGATCACACTGCCCAAGAAGATCTATTCTCTGATGGCTTTTGTTTTACAGAGGGAGTGGAGCAGGGGCGTGTTGGAGGACGAGGGGTCGAAAAGGAAAGGATTGCTCAAATTTTCGCTGAAAGTCGGCAGGTTTTGGACAGGCGACCCACCGTGAGCGCAGGTGAGGTCGAGACCACGCCCTCTGACGAAAGCTGTTTGGAAACATCTATTCGCTTTCTATTTCATGACCGCTTCCACTTGGGGACGCTTTTATGTAGTCAAATAGACCCTGTAACGGGCGCGGACGAGACCATGCTCGCTGTCAGTTATGGGACGGAAAGATATACATCACGGTCCTATTTCACGGCATCCCAATGCCCACTACGATCGAAATCTTCGACACCACGCGCCGATTGAAACATTCCGCACCATGAACTACCCGGGCCTAAATCTTAGCGACGTTAGAAACGCTTTTGGCGGCGATGTACGGCAGAGAGCGGGACCAAAGCCTGATCTATTCTCATCTTCCTCCGTCAATCGAACACAGACGATTACCGATCCGCGCCTGCAGCCGTTGCAGAACGTGACGAGTTGGCAAGGCGGCGAAACCCAGCCGGCACGTCAGGCTTGGAACAACACAAACTCCACGTATGTCTGAGATCACTTACGTGCCGCAGCTGGGTCATGAGGCTTACCGTACGGAGGACGCTTGGCGACACCACTCTTCAGAAGCAACTATCTAAAAACACAGCCGAGTGAGTATTTGAGAACATGACTTGAATTTGGGAATTAGACTGACCGATCTCATAAGCATCCAAGCCTTGATCCAAACGTGAGTGTATCTCCTCATGAGGCATGCATACGGATTAGCTGACATGACCGACAGTTTGGAGAACATAGTCCCAATGTGAGACATGGTCCTTCTTCAAATTCCACACAGCTGACGATCTGAGCTAGGATACATGAGCTGCGCGCGCTGCCTGACGAGCATCAAGAAATCAAACGACAGATCGAAGAACTCAGGCGGCATTTCGAGGAAGAGAAGAGAACGTGAGTCGGCTGGTTGCAGGGAAACATCGTATCTGACGTCGCCAGGAACGAAGAAAAGTTACGAAGGATCCAGAGCCTTATGGAGCAGGTGGTGGCCTCCTTCCAGCAGCACAGCGACCATACCTCCATTGATCCGAACTTGACGTTCCAACCAATGCCGGGCAGTTAGGGCGAATTCGGAAGTCAGACGCGGTGATAGCACCGAGATGCAAGCAAATCGGATTAACCCGCATTGGGGGAAGGATTATCTAGCGGCACGCGCAGAAAAACTTGGATACTAGAGACTTGGGAAAGGGCTACACAAATACACTTGGAACAGTAACAAATTGTAATAGGCCTAATCGAGGTAAGGTGCTATGAAGCTCTCGTGTTGGTCCTCTGGTGCTGCAATTCGAAAATTGTTGGTTTAGTTCATCACGGTGTTACGGACCATTCTCATCTGTGGTCGAAGGGCATACACATATATTGTAGTGACAGTTTCGTCCTTCTTTTATGTTCGCGTCAAGGATGTTTTCAAGATCCAAATATATATCTCAAAAAACTTCATTAGTAGATAGAATGCATATTCTCTGTGTACCTCCTTTCCAATTATCTGAGCTGAGAGACCAGATTAGTTCGAAGGATGACCTGCAACGATTGTAGTCGTCATTTGAAGGAGCTCTGTAGAAAGTCAAACTATCGAATGAAAAGCACATGGATCCATAGCTATACTGCACAGAGTTGGGACTCCTCGTCACAGTTTTTAATGCCGATAACTTTACGAAGCACTGACGTAGTACCCTCCATAGGCCACTGCCTAGGAACTCACATGCGCCCCCCCTGCCACCCCTTTCCCCATTTCGAAACCTCTGCCTAGATCGCAATTGCATAGTGGAAGTCTCATACAGTTTTGGTACCCGCACCCGTGTGTCCAGCATTTGATACGTTGTCGCTGCTGTCCCGGAAGCTCCGCCGCACGGGCAACTCCGGCTTGTCCCATAGAATGTAGCTCCTCTGGCCCCTCATCCAATCCTCGCAGCTCTCGGCGACGGTGATGTCGAAGCGCCAAATCAGGCGTGCGAGGACGAGGGGTAGCTCGGCATAAGCTAAATTCTGGCCGGGACAGATACCACGGCCTAGCAAGAAGGGTCTGATGGCGCTGCGCCAGTTGGGGCGAACTTTGCCTGACTCTTTGTCAACCCATCTCATTGGGTGGAAGCTGTCTGGATCTGTAATGAGGTCGGGGTCACGGAACAGGGCCCACTGCCAGACCCCGACCACTGCATCGCAGGGCACGTCCCAGCCTGCAATATTCGCACCGCCTGGACCCACGCGGCGGGGAGCGGCATTGGGTACTGGTGGATACAACCGCAGCGCTTCTTGCAACACGGCTTGCAGATATGTCAGCGTCCTGACGCTCTTGCATCCGATCTCGTCCTCGGAGGAGAAGTGGCCACGGACTTCTCTGCACAGCTCTCGCTGGACATCGGGATGCGTCGCGAGTAGAAAGGTCACACCGCTGAGAAGGGTCGCCGTTGTCTCACTGCCGGCGATGACAAGGAAAGCCGCATTCTCCGCAATTTGTTCGGGGTCCAGCCCCGATGTTAGGAGAGAGTCGAGCAAACCGTAGCATTTCCTGATGGTATCTTTGCGCTCCCCGCTGGCCTCTTCGCGCTTATGGATGGTCCTTTCGCGTTTGCGAACCAGGTCGCGCGTAAGATCTAGGTGTCGCTTACGCTTCTGGTCCCACAGGCGAAGTGCCTTCATGATGAAAATGACGGGCTGTATCCATCCAAGACGTGACAGCCCGTTCACCACGGCCCACTGCTTGACATTACCTACAACGAGAGCGACCCACGGCGTATATGTATCGTTACGCAGGCATCCAAAATCCTCGCCGAACGCGAGCATGCCAAATATGTCAAATGTTGCGTAGGTGAACCAGTCGCGCATGTTGACGGTGCGCAGCTCGGTGGCTTGCTCGGTGAGACAATTCATCAGCATTGATATCTGGCTCTCAATCACGGCTGCCTGCCTCCCCAAAGCTTCCCTCGTAAAAGCCGGAGCCAGCAATTTTTTCAGCCGGTCGTGTTCTTCTCCGTCGCTGCTGATAATTGAGGGGCGATCAATCCGCAAGGGGTTGTAGTGGTTCATGTCTTTGGGTAGCTCCGGACGCAAGTATATGTTGTTCCACGCCTGCGGGTCGCAAAAGGCAAGCTCGTTGGGCGCTATTCTGACCACCTTGCCGTATTGCCGATGCAGGGATGCAATGCGATACGGCAAATCGCCCCGCCACAAGCCGTAGACCAGTGGGAGAACGGATACGCGGTTCGCGACGGGACCGGGAAAGGCGCGGAGAGGATGCTGGAACAGGTTGTAGGCAGCGTGGAGGACCACAGCGAGTGCCATACTAGCCACAAGAAGGGTGAGCATGTTGCGCGGAATCAGCAGCTAGTTACTCTATTGGTGACTGCAATGTTCGAATTGTCGGGGTATTGAGTTGTTGTGTCGGCTCACATGGACGAACGTACTTGGCGCGACTTTCAAATAGTATAGCACGGCGTCACAGCCTTCGTTTCCGTCGGCGCAAGGCGCCACGTGCGGGTTGGCGACCCATCGAGAGGGACGCTGGCTCAGCGCCCCACCATGGTTCGACCTCCAACTTGAACCTCCTGTGTCTGAGCTAGCTCCACCCCCTGCTTGCGCCTGATTTTCACTCCCTGCCTGTGCCTGACTTTGGCTTTCACTCAGCCTCCTGCCTGTGCCTGACTTTGGCTTTCACTCAGCCTCCTGCCTGTGCCTGATGTTGACTGCACCCCTCCCCTGCCTGTGCTTGACTTTGGCTTCACCCCTTCCCTGCCTGTGCCTAAATCTAGCTCCACCTACTGTGTCTGGCTTTCGCTCCACTCAGCCTCTCATGCTCCACGACAAGCAGAGAGGGCCTGGAATTACGATGACCGCAAGCTCACGAAGGATGCTTCTGGACAGAGAACCCCAGCGTAGTCTATGCACGCCCTGATCATTAGGCCAACGCCCTTTCCCACCACAATAGCCAAAGGGTGCACACCTCTTTACTCTTCTTACACACCTCTTTGTTGTTGTTGCACAACTCTTTACTCCTCTTGAACACCTCTTTACTATTCTTGCACACCACATTGTTGCTGTTGCACGCCTCTTTACTGCTGTTATTCCTTTTTGTTCTTACGTACACACCTCTTGTTCTTGCAGGGGTAGAGTCGTCTAAAGGGCATCCCGATTGCTACCACTTTTATCATGCCTTTCCATACCGATATCGAGACACTATCGCGAGGGGAGAGTTGCGTCGCCCTAAACCCCCTGACCAGTCTTCGACATAAGACAAAGAGTAGAGATGTGTTGTTTGTACAAGTCATTATCGGGATCTTGAAGTCGAGTCGTGGACAACATTGCAGAGATGTAGCAAGGAACCCTCCGCCACTTAGGATGATACCGTAGCTCTCGGCGTGGCTGCAATATGTGTTTATGTATTATAAAGCTCAGGCTTCCGTGATCACCAGAAAACAAGAAAGACGGGTTCAAATTGTTTTCAGTGTCTGGCGCACCTATATTGGCCACCTTCCGAAATTTATCTTTAGAGTGAATGTCGATCCCATATAGGCGTTGCCTAACCTCCTAAATACAGCGCTTTTGGGACCTGTTCGTAACCGTAATAACAGAAAAACCCGCCAAAATACATTCAATCCAACATTCAGTCCCGCTCATCAATGCTATGCAGCGTCATCTAGAGTCAGCGCCCGAACCTGGAGACAGGATGCTTCTCAGAGTCTTCAGGGATTCTTCTGCAACCATCATCCAGACGGTCTTCCTGTTGCCTTGCGGAGCTGGTTCCATCCCAGACTGGGCGCTCGCGTTGTGAGCGACGATATCTTCCCGACGCGTAAGAGCCACATTGCTAGAGAAAATATCATCGTCATCCCCTGCTACACCGTCGAGAGGGCCAAGGCTCCCCCAGTCTACCGTGTCAAGCTCGTCGTTGAAATTTTCCATCGCTGTTCCCGGGACGTCTGACATACCCCACTGTTCAATATCCCCATTATGGTGACTTTCTTCCAATTCGGTCTCCCCAACATCGCACCTCGAGCCCTCAACGACTTCTCCTAATACCGTCTGTGAGTCTGCGACTGTGTGTTCGCTCGTTGCCCCAACACCTGTGGTGACGACGGGGTTGGCGTTCTCCGCTTCTGTTTGTGATATTTCTTCTACTGTTGCGCTCAGGTCGTGACCGGCAGCAACAGACCTGGTCGCCTCTAAGGTCTCCTCACACGAGGACTGATCACTTTGAGTGGCTTCGGACGTGTCCGTTGGATCCTTGTAATGATTGGCACGGGTCCGCCTCAAGGATTTACTCGATGTCCGCGAGTACTTTCTCTGGTTCGCCAATTTCTCAATATGTTTTGGCTTAGCTCGGTTTCGCTGATTTATAGAGTGTTCTGATTGGGATCGCGTTTTAGGCTGGGGCTCCGTCGTCTCTGGCTGTGCATCCTCGATCTACTCGGCTTGTTAACTAATTCATGTGATGAGACTCCAACATGTGGTTTTCCTACCACTTTATTCGCGTCAACATGCTCCCAGCCATGGGGGAAGTGCGCTTCAACTCGCCATTCGCTGTGTGTTGGCTCCCAGTAGAAGCCTACCACAGGCACGTTCCCCTTCACCCCTAGCTCGCGGCATTTGCGGAGAAGACTAGGTCCGCTTTTGCGCGCTTTCGTTTTCGCTCTTTCCTCGTCCGTAGGTATCTTTCTTTTCGTTCCGGCACGAACCATGGTACAGATTGAGACAACTGCTGTTTTGCCGAGGCGATCTCGACAAGCGATGCGGACGCCAGTGCTAGTAAATAGGCTGTCTACTTTACCCGATCAAGGCCTCTGAGATATCCTCGCGTTTCACATCAACTTGTGCTCGGGCAGACATTAACCTGATAATCTCCACACCAGCCGAATATAGACGAAAAGGTATGACTGCGGCAGGGAGTGGGACCCCTCTGTGTGCTCGGTGGGGGTGGGGGGTTTGCCGAGTGAGACCAAGAACATATCGGATTCGATTCTTCTAGCCACGCCGTCCTCCTCGTTTGTTCCTTCCCAAGCGTCGACTTGCTTCCAGTACTCTGAAAGGCGTAATGGGTGTCACAAATTCGACAGAGATCCTTTATTGCACAGTGGGGTCGGCAGTCGACCTATTCTGGCTTTGTTCAAGGCTGGTTGGTATTGGAAGGTACTGACCGAACCCATCTTAACAGATACGGTACGAGCCAAACGCTTCTCCACCACGGCCCACTACACCTTTGATTTGTGTCAGGGAACGGACAGGCAAGCACTTCACCCAGGTCGACCGTCGTCTTCCTTTCCTTCTGCTTCATCCAAAAGAAGTCGAGTTAAACGCAAGAATCGACATGGCGCCGCAGTTGGGGCTCGCACAGCGCAGTCTGATCAAGACACTAAATCAACAGGTTCCCGGTAGGTTTACAGTATAGCCAAGAATGCCAGGTGCAGCGTTCGCGCCGTCCAAGAAATCCGCATAGAGCAATACACCGCCATGATGCCAACCCCAAAGAAATCTCCTCGAGGCCACCGTAGCTGCATCGTGGCATGGACCAGGACCAAGATGCGACGAATCGCGCAGCAACGAGACGACGATCGTCGAGCTCAATATCTTCATGACATATCCGAGTATAAGTCGTATCACTTTGTCTTTATCGATGAGTCTGGCTAAGACGGAAGGGATGTGTTCCGGCGCTGGGGGTGGTCACCGAAGGGGACCTCGCTAGTCTAGGTTGCACGGTTCGGTCGTGGTAACAGATGGCACATCTTGGGGTTCGTGGCGGTCTGGCTTTGAGATGCTACAGGCACAATAGAGTTCGCAGCATCACCGCCCTCAAAGATTGTCTCGAACGCATCCATGGCGGCGGATCACTCTTCAGTTGCAGGAGTTGAGAACGCGAATTCACTACCAAGTCTCTGTGAGGGCGGCCATGTCGCCGTGATGGTTGACCTGGCCCTTGCGTCAGCTCTTTGTTGCGCGGGCGGGCTGGTCGCGCTGCTTGTGCTCCAATGTGGAGACGCGGCCCCTTCCACTGGTTTCCGCGGGCTTCCATAGCTCTCTCCGGGAACAAGTGAATCTTCTGGGCTGTCTTGAGGCTCGCTTTCGAAGAGGACCCTGGTTTTGTGAGCCTGCGACGTAATACATATTAGCCCCCGGAAATGACATGCAGCTAGATGGGCTGGTGTTATGCCATTTGCCGCCATTCTGGCGGCAGTGGGGCTATGGTAAGGCTGCATCATACAGGTATTTCTGAGCACACTTGAGGACAATTGAGCTCATGGTAGTGTGGCATCTCGGGCGAAATAAAATATATATAATTACTCGACCTTGAAAAAGAACCGTGGGCTTTGTGAAGCCTACGAGAGCAGAAGATAGTGTTCCAATCTGAGTGACCAACGTACCAGGTGCAGTGCCTGTGCCAGGTCCCCGCTTTTGTTAGAGCACATAGAGCAGGGTACCTGGCGGTACCGGCTGTTTCGAGACCACGACTGAAACGGCCTCCCCAGAAATCCTTGTCTGACAAGCACGCAATGCCCTTTGCGCCTTCCACAGTAAGTACTGCACTGTATATGAGCGCATCACTCTATCGTTGCCAGCATTGTCTACTAATAGCTCTTGGCTTGCGTCCGTCATTGTCCATGCACCCATCCACTTTGTACCCATCCCCCAGCGCGTGGTGCGGACTTCAACATAAAAGGCTGTATCGTGTCTTGTTCTTTCGCATGACTGCCAAGCCCCGAGCTTTACTTCAATTTTAATCATGTTGGGCTTTCGAATCGGTATCGCGTTCACAGCTATTCTCTTGATCACACTAGGTCGAGCCATGAAGGGAGCAAATGACGAGGCGGATGATTCCTTCAAAGTCTTCGTTTACTACGGCAATTGGTACCCTTGCAAGTTATAAAGCGGTACTAAATCTCCTTCTGACCCTCGAGCAGGACGCCGTATAGAGGATTCCATCCGCGAGCACTACCAGCCGAGACAACGTCACACGTTCTTTATGCTTTCATGAACTTCGGAGAGGACGGCTCTATGTCAGAAACCTATTTCCCTCAAAAAAAGTCGTATGACTGACATTTGTAGCTTTTCTGGCGATAGATACGCCGACTTAGAGAGACGATACGAGGGTGATGGTAAGTGATGTCACGCCCGGCACCCAAGGTACGCTGACGACCAAAGACGCGGACGGATCTGGTGTAAGGGCCTTTGGCTGCGTGAATCAGCTTTTCCAGCTAAAGAAGGAAAACCGGAACATGAAAGTCATGCTGTCTATAGGGGGCTGGACCTGGTCAAGCAATTTTCCAGCAGTCTCCCGCGCTCCTACTGCCCGGAGGACATTCGCCAAATCTGCAGTTACCTTGATGAAAGACTGGGGATTCGATGGTATTGATATTGATTGGGAGTTTCCAGTCAACCAGAAAGAAGGTCTCGACTTCCTGGAGCTTCTGCGTGCGGTCCGTCAAGAACTGGATGAATATGCTGCGCAACACGCCCCGGGCCATAGATTTCAATTATCTATTGCAGCTCCCGCCGGGCAAAAGCACTACGAGAATTTACCTCTACAGGAATTGGGTGCTGTTGTAGACAGCTTAAACCTCATGACGTACGACTTCGCGGGGCCATGGTCCGACAATGCAGCTCACACGGCCAACTTATATGTCGACAACTCGAATCCAGCGTCTACACCTCATAGCATCGAGCTCACGGTGCAAGCATTCATCGACGCCGGGGTTCCACCTAAAAAGATTGTGCTAGGCGTGCCCTTGTTTGGAAGAGCTTTTCAAAACACTGCAGGCCTTGGTCAGCAGTTTTCGGGGGTCGGCATGGGAAGTTGGGAGAAAGGTACTTGGGATTACAAAGCGCTGCCCAAGTCGGAGGCACCCGTTATACAAGATTCTCTAGCAGATGCGGACTATACCTATGACGGGTATGAGTTAATTTCATACGACACCCCACGCGTCATCAAACGAAAAGTGGAATACCTCCAGAAGATCGGACTGGGCGGGCTGATGTTTTGGGAAGCGTCCGCAGATCGCAACGATTCGGATTCTCTCATAAGCACCGCGTCACGGGAGCTCGGATCAGTAGATATGACGGAAAATTGGATCTTCTACCCAGATTCAAAGTTCGAAAATTTGGTCTAGAGTTAGTTAGCCTCCGCGCGCGGAGACATCGCATAGATTGGACATTCGAAAGGAAAAGCTACCATAGAAATGGAAGCCATGCATTGACCGCCTAGAACTGTCCAACAGCTCGAAGCAACGAGCAAGAGTGGCCGCCGCCCCTTGAACTCCCCGTGGAAAGTTCCCAGCTCCGGTGCTTTGGAACATATAAAAGCAGTGCAGGAATGCACTTACGGGAATTTCATATAAATATTTTCTCGACGTGAAGAAGGTCACGCAATGAGGTTCACGGGTTTTCCTGAGCCACTGAGCAAAGGTTGGAAGGCTCCCCACTTCGCTATCGTCCACCAAGTTAATACTTTAGAACGAAACACAATTTGGGCTCATCCTGAAGCAATCCGAGGCTCCAGCTTTGTTGTTGATAACGAGACTTTCCCCTGGAGTACTGAACTGGTGCTACATAGAATGTATCAAAGGGTCGTTCGATGTTACGATCAGTCAGCTAGCCGACAATGCATCGAATCCCGATCCCGTCTCTATTAGTAGGAAGATAATTGAGTTGTTGAAACACTCATCTGAACGTTGTGTATGTGAAGCGTCTTACAATGACATAGCCTCGAAGGAACGGCTTCTGGAACGGCTTCTGTCCTGGAACGGCAACTGTCCTGGAACGGCAACTGTCCTGGCGTCGAACACCACAACCAGCTCAGAACAAATTTTTGAAAACGCGTAAAATTTTGCTTCCTTTTCAGTAGACCCGTATCTACTTAGGCGATCACTGAAGATAACGCGTCCAAAACGCGTCTATCGGCGGTGATGGCGCCTAAGTGGCCACAGGTAAACAATGGCCCGGAACACATCAACGAGCACGCCACGTACCTCAAGGAAGTATGCAACCAACTGCAGGCCGTGGACAGAGGCAGACACAATCAGGTGCCATGGAACATTGTACAAACATACTTGGATTCCACCATCGTGCTGATTGGCAAGGTCCTGAGACAGCCAGCCCTGCGGGAGGTCCTCCAACAGGTCAAAGACGCCGCCAAATGCACACAGAGCATTCAACATGACGTCACTATAATCAAGAACTCCGTCGGTTTGAGCACAACTCCGACACATGCAGCCAACTTCGGGGGCAGACGAGCGGTGGCAGCGTCTTGGGCCCAAGTCGCGGCCCAGGCCAAAGGCGCGCCTCTGCCTCCCCCACCGACGCCAGGCACCACCTCCTCCACCACCCGAGCCAACCCCACTGTCACCGCGTACAAAGATCGGGCAGTAACAGTCAAGCTCAAAGATCCTGGAGCTACGGAACGCTATCGAACTCATTCGGCAGCATGGATACGACAACATGTGACAGCATCCATACAGAACAACATAGGAACGAAAATGGTCAAGGTTGTTGCCGCATACCAGCTCAAGAGCGGCGATATACAGATTTTCACCAGCACCACCGCCGAAGCCATAAAGCTCAAGGAAAACTCGGGGTGGCTCGGAGGCCTAGGAGAACACGCGGATGTCGTTGTGCCTACCCACGGGGTGATTGTCCATGGCATCCCGACGAACTCAATCAATATGAAGGATCAGAAGGCGACCATCGAACAGATACTCGCAAGCAATCACACGGTCATACCCCAAGCGAAGATATCCCACGTGGGATGGCTCACAAAGGAAGGAGAGCTCAAACGAGCGTCCTCCATCGTTGTCGAATTCACAGACCCAAGAATGGCGAATGCCACGATATACGCTGGCATGGCATGGGAGGGCCAGATACACCAATGTCAACTCTACGACCGCGCCTGCAGGATAAAGCAATGCTTCCGTTGCTATAAATACGGTCACATCACCACTCAATGCAACGCATCCCAAGTTTGCGGCTATTGCGCTGAGCATCACGAGACAAAACACTGCCGTCACAGGGGAGTGGAGGGATTCACTCCTCGGTGCGCAGTCTGCAAAGGCAGTCATACTGCATGGAGCAATGCCTGCCCAGCGAGAAAGAAAGAAACAGAACGCATAGAACAAGCAAAGGGTGCCCGCAGCATCTACTGGCACGTACCTGTGAGAGACGGTCCCGCGGAGCAAACCACACGGGACACACGCAACTGTCGTGCGGATGGCGATACATACAACCCAACTGCCACGACAAACGTCCAACAGCCGGAAATACTCACAACGACAACAACCACCACCCCGGAACCCATGCTGAGTCAAACCCAGGAGCCCGCACCACAGCAACAACGTGCCGGCGACCCTGAAACCATGGGAGCCACAGGAATACAAATCTTAGTCACCCCACCAGCCGCTGAGGAAGGGGAGGGGAATCTAGCCGCACAGCCAGAGCGCAGCCAGCAACCTGATCACCCAGGAAACATACAGCTCGACGAAACTATGGATCCACTCCTACGTACTGGAATTGAGCAGGACGTCGAGTCTTACACATCGGTCTACCCGTTGGAGGGAATAGAGGGGCTAGCAATACAGGAAGCGGACGCATGGCTGGCGGGCTTTGATCATGCCAACGATGGCAACTGGCTGAGCGCCATCACCGAGGTGAACCAAGGCGAACCGGAGCCATCGCCCCTCACGTCAATAGCTACGGATCCGCGAACAGTCCAGGGAGCCTTGTACAAGCCATGCAAATGCCCTTCGCACCAGAAGATTTACAGCGACTGGCCAATGCAGGATGCCGAACTCACAATTGCGAAATGCATGAAAACCTGCATGTACTGCGGCAAGGAAGTCAACTTCGCATCCGACCTACGCAAGCACATAAATTACAGCAATGTGTACGCTAATAGAAACTTGAGAGCTGTTTCCGGAGCACCAGGGAAGCATCAGACTCTCACTCCGGCATGGGTCCGAAGAGACAACACCGAAACAAATCCTAGTCGACGCAGAACCCGAAGGACTAGGACCAACACACTCACGGACAGCATCAACGTCGCACCGCCCTCATGACGGGACACCAGGAGCTACGCATTCTACAGTACAACGTCCAGAAGTCACGGGATGTCGTCCTAGCCAGCATGTTTCGAAACAGCAAGGTCCTAGAGTACGATATCTTGGCAATCCAAGAGCCCTGGCGTAACCCATTCATCGACACCACTTACCACCCGCTCAAAACACACTTCCACTTGACGTATCTCGCTGACGGCGGAACGAGAGTGTGTTTCTACATCAATAAGCGCATCGACGCGGCTACCTGGAGTGTCTCATACATCTCCAAGGATATCATCTCTCTACAAATTCGCGAGCCCCAATCCGGCAAGACAATACAAATCGTCAACGTCTACAACGAAGTGGGAACGGACGTGCTCTCCGTGCTAGGCGAGACGATCAGCAAAATAGACGCGCAGGATGAGGTGGTCATGCTTGGAGACTTCAACCTGCATCATCCTCTTTGGTCGACAACACATCGACATATTTACGACAGACGAAGTGCCAATCAACTCATCTCGGTCGTCGAGAGCGCACAACTACAACTCCTCACAGTACCTGGGACACCGACTCATCGATGGAAGGACGGAGAATCCACAATCGACCTGACCTTTGCATCGGAGAACCTAGCATCCCGCGTAACCCATTGTAGGATCGATAGAGAACTGGACTGCGACTCTGACCATCTCCCGATCGCCGTGGCCATGGATTGGAGGTGGAAATTAGCCGCGCCGACGAAAAAGCGGCTCTGGGCAAAGACGAACTCGACGACACTCCGGCAGACCGTCAAGAACCACCTTGAAGGAAACGATACTGGAACACTCAGCGATGAGAGGAGTATTGACAACGCCGTCTCCCCGATCATCAACGCACTGGAAGCTGGCATCGAGGCGTCAACCCCATGGTCGAACCCCTCTCCTCACTCCATTGCGGGGTTTGATCAAGAGTGCAAAGATATGTGTTCACATGTTCAGCAGCTTCGCCGGCGGTGGCAACGAACGAGACATGACGACGACTACGAGGCCTACAGACAGGCACGCAACAAAAAGGGTCGGCACATCCAGAAGCTGTTACGGAACACCCACCGTCAAAGAGTGGAAGATGCGTCCGCATCGCAATCCGGCCTCTGGAACCTGGTCAAGTGGGCGAAGAATAGAGGCAACACGACGCCTGCGTGCACACCACCCTTGGTGAAGCCGGACGGAAGACTCGCTCACGAACCGCAAGAGAAAGCCGAGCTACTTCGCCAGTCGTTTTTCCCGCCCCCAGCAAGAGCAGACCTCTCCGATATTGAAGGTTATCAGTACCCTCCGGCAATCGAGTGCCCCGACATCACGGAAACAGAGATAGAGAGAGCGATACGAAGAAGCTCTCCTAACAAGGCCCCAGGAGGTGACGGGATCCCGAATGGCATCCTTCAACAAGTACTGGATATCCTTCTCCCACACCTCCACAGACTTTTCAGTGCCTGCCTTCGACTTGGATACTGCCCAGCACATTTCCGGGACGCCATCACGGTGGCGCTTCGGAAGCCGGGCAAAGATGACTACGCCCAACCAAAGGCATATAGGCCGATTGCCCTCCTCAACACGCTGGGGAAAGCCCTGGAAGCCGTCATGGCGGGCCGACTGGCTTACCTGGCGGACACCCACGGGCTTCTTCCCAGCCGTCATACTGGAGGGCGGAAGCTCGCATCAACAGAACACGCCATGCACTTCCTTCTTCAACGCATACACCGAGCATGGTCTGAGGGCAAAGTAGCTTCGTTACTACTACTCGACGTTTCCGGAGCATACGATAACGTATCTAGGCAACGGTTGTTGCATAACTTGAGAAAACGTCGCGTCAGCCAGGAGATCGTCGACTGGGTCGCCTCATTTCTCACCAATCGATCCACCAGCCTTAAGCTTCAGGAATACTCGGACCCCTCAACAGCAATCCAGACCGGCATCCCGCAAGGCTCGCCTATCTCGCCAATTCTATACCTCTTCTACAACGCTGACCTCATCGAAGCTTGCAAGTCGGAGGAGCAGAATGGTGTGCAATCCTCCGCAGACGAAACGGAAGCAGTCGGTTACATCGATGATGTGTCAATCCTAGCGATCGGGCCGACGGCACCGCGCAACTGCAAGACTCTCAAGGCCATCCACCGGAAGGCCGAAGAGTGGGCGTTGAAGCATGGGTCGCAGTTCGCCCCAACAAAATACGAACTTGTCCATTTCTCCAGAGACCCCGATTGCAATACTACACACGCCCTCCGCCTCCCGCATGCAACGATTGAAGCCTCACGGTCCTGTCGGTACCTTGGAGTCCAGCTGGACACCAAACTCCGGTGGGGTCACCATCGCGAAAAGATGGAAGGAGCAGCTACGAAGAGACTGTCCGCGCTGTCAGCCTTGGCCTCGTCAACTTGGGGTACGGGTATGGTTAACCTTCGACAAGTCTACCGAGCTATGGTGGTACCGCAGATGCTATACGGCTGCTCTGCATGGTACGTACCAGGCACCGGACAATCGGGTGGAGGCAGTCCGATGATCACTACCATCCAAAAGATCCAAAGACGAGCAGCCCAAACCATCACTGGCGCATTCCGGACAACAGCAGGGGCCGCGGTCGACGTCGAAGCGCACCTTCTTCCCGTAGCTCAACAGTTGGAACAAACAGCACTAGAGGCCACGATGCGCATTAGAACCAGCCCCCTGCACGCTGACATGGCTGTATCCGGGGACGCGGTTCGGCGCGACCTGCAAAGCCCCCTTGACCGCCTCTCGAGCTTACTAGGGCGAAAATATGACTTACAGCTGGACCTTCTTGAGAAACGCCTTCCGCACGTTGTCCCGCCGTGGTGGATACCGCCAACGGTCTACATCGCCGAATCAGCAGACGCGGCAATCAAGGAACACAACGCAATAGAAACGGGAATGATTCGTATCTACACGGACGGAAGTGGCATCAATGGTCATGTTGGAGCGGCTGCGGTTGCTCCAGCGTTACACCTGAACGGCATTTCTACGAAACGATCACAATACATGGGCTCATCCGCTACATCAACCGTTTACGCCGCAGAGCTGAGGGGGCTGGTCCTTGCATTGGAAATACTACTGGAGATACAAGCAGCCAATGGAACTTCCCGCAAATGCGCTATCTTCACCGATAGCCAGGCCGCCATCCAAGCCATCAGAAACCCCAAGACCCCATCCGGACAATACATACTCGTGGAAGCAATCCAAGCCTTCGATCAGCTCCGCAACCTCGGGTGGGAGGTCGAATTCAGATGGATCCCGGCACATGTCGGAGTTACGGGCAACGAAGCGGCAGATAGGGCAGCCAAGGAAGCGGCAGAGAACAGCCCTGAAGAACCGGAACCGGAGACCCTCATGATCCTCATGGCAACAACGAAATCGATCATCCGCAAGACCATGAAGGTCGAATGGGAAGATGCCTGGGAAAAGGCCAAGCACGGAAGAGAGCTGTTCAGGCTCGGAGTTAAACCAGGAAAAGCAACACTTGAGCTCCACGCCGGAACGCACAGAGCGATTAGCTCTGCCATCACCCAGATGCGCACCGGCAAGATCGGCTTGCGAGCGTATCTCGCCAAAATCAACCAAGCTGACACAGACAAATGCGAATGCGGTTATGGGCCACAGACGGTGCGGCACGTCCTTCTGGAATGTCGACACTGGCCAGAAGAACGACATAAAATGTGGGCAGGCAAACAACCATGCGTTGACATCAAACGCATTCTCTGTAGCTCGACAATGGCAGTTCAAGCAGCAAAGATGATCATCAGGACGGGCTTGTTAGGACAATTCCGAGCAGTCCCGTCTACCGTACTCACATACGCAGCGTAGACGAGTGACTACTGTCAAACAGAAGCAAAGGAAGGCTGGGAAGGGCCGGACAAGTCAGAGATACAGAACAACTTTTGATAGCTGTAGATACAAACCAGGAAGAGGTCGCCTATGAGTAGGCAGACAGGAAGGCGAGACTCGATATGTGAACGACCTGTAGCAGCAGGGCAATTCATGGTGGGGTGGAGATCTATCCTGAGAGCCGAGAATGGGCGGCCTTGGCCTTGTATTTATAGTTGTACGCTGCATAGCTACCGGTAAAGGTGGCTGGGACAGTCTATGAATTAATCAATCAATCA
>JAYRCL010000148.1:0-85016 GCA_037074925.1 Tetracladium maxilliforme | reverse complement strand
TGTCGCAAACATATTCATAATTGCGCAAGCGTCGCTCTAGCCCTAGAGTCACCGCGCATTCGAAGACGGCGCTACTTGTCATGCTAATTTTCTCGGGGAAATAGTTTGCTGCAAATGCTATAATGTCGACCAAAGTTGTGTTAGGTTCCAGGGGAACAGGAAGCACTGCGCCCAAGCAGCGAACCTCGACACACTGCGACTGATTAGGTATCAATCAAAGATTTCGGGTGATCGGTGAGACTTACCCCTTTAATCTCAACGCTTTTAGTCGAATGATTTTTGGGGCCCCATCTCAAAGCTGAGAGCTTAGTAGGCGCATTTTTAGAGGCTGTCAATCCGCGCGACTCATGAATAGCATAGCCCTTCCGAGTAAGGAAAGTCAGGCTTTCAATGATCATTCTCTTCGGACTAGTCGTTGGAGGCTGCTCTTTCGGTCGTTGGGGACTGCGGATTTTTTGCTGTGTGCGGTCCACACCCGGCAGTTCAGGGGCTGAGAGTAGCACTTTGCTTAAGGCTGGACTGGGCGAGCAGCGCTCCAAGGATGGTATGGGGAAGCTGAATGACCTGTGCTGCGCTTCGATTTTCCTGTTTTCCTTTCCGTCATAAGATATTCCAATGTCGATCTCATTGCGCAATGGGGAAGTTGAGCTTTTCCTCCAGCCGTCGCTGTGTTGTGGTTGAACACATGTCGGCTGCCTAGGGATTTTCGGTGGCGGTGGCAGCAGTAGTGAGAACATCCGCGATGGCGTTCCAGTAGTCTCGACAGACCCAATTGAGGCAGAACTACTGCCGATTGCCATAGGTGACATGACTTGTATCAGATGCAGTCTCCATTCACGAGTCTGCTGTATGTGTGGAGAGATGTGGAAGACACCTGCATCGACGTTAAGATTGATGCAAAAGTCAGAGAGATGGGTTGTAAATCGTTTCAGTCTGGATTGATTCTTCCAGTAAAGGATTCACTTTGGTCACTTTATGTCTTCGGCTAAAACCAGTTTCTCCAACATCTCCGCGCATACCTCCTTGGGGCCGGCTAAATTCCTGTGTAAGCCTACGTGAGGTCAGCAGCATGCAACCGGCTCATAATTGCTTCGCCAATTCAATTCTCACCCGCGAGAGAGAGCCATTTTTGTGGGACGACGGACCTTATTGCCACTATTGATCGCGTGATTGGGACCGGGTAAGTGGTTCTAGCGGATGAGTTTATACGTAAGCAGGCTTCCACGTGAACACCCGTGCTACTGCTCAGGTATCGCCGAATAGCATGCTCACGAGAGGCGGAAGCTTGGCAGCCAGTGGCCCCCATGTAAGGCAAAATTTGAACCTAAGCGTGAAGTTGTCGCAATAAGTAGCTTAAATCAATCCATTCAAGTCTGCTGTGACGGGCATGCGTTTCACAGAAATTTGGACTGTCTCACTCATCACTGGCATGACGCCTCGCGTACATTCCGTAAAGTGAGTCAAATCTGTGCCGGATGCGGCCAATCGCTTTTGTCAATGCTACTAAATTGTCACACAGTTGTTTTCATCCTGTTAGATACATGCTAGAGAAGCATCAATGGCAGGGCCCTTTGATAGACCCACAGTCCCCGAAATTGGACTTCTGGACGTGGCTTGACATGTGAGTAGATGAGGATATCCCTGTTCTGTTGCATTTACAAGTGAGTAGACAGGGCAATTCGGGATTTAGGTCATCCGCTGTATTGCCAAGTCAAACCAAGCGTGTCAAAAAGCCACATTGTTCGTCAATCCAAGGATCTGCAGTAATCAGCATCAAGTTTGCATCCCCTGGCAAGTAGCCTATCTTTGCGCTAGCCACTCTCGGTAGTTATTTTGATGCTACAATTTCACAACTATCAGCAGTTTGAATACCCGCTACCCGTAGCTAGAATAGCTGTGACACGACGAGGAATTGCATCAACGTGGCTTTGCTGGACCCCTTCTTGGAGAACCCCCTAGCTTCTATAACTCTAAGCGGTAGGCGCTATTGTGAACCTGCCGTATCAGGCGCATACCTAAACACTAAATCTAGCTCATCGATAGTGGCCTTCAGCAGCGCCCAGAGCTCTTGATCGGGTTCAAATCTGACGAGTAAGGTGACCAGCTCATAGACCCGACTTGTAGCTCTTGGATGAGGTTTATAATGATAACAGCCCTTTTATGGCTCCCGTTATCGTATATCAAGATGTCTCCCGGCGACACAAGAACACGAAGAAACGACTCATAGCGATGGTAGATGTGTTCCCAATGGACGGCCCCATTGGTGACAAATAAGCCAGAGCATGTCTCATGTCCGAAGAAACCCCAGAACTTTTGCCATAAGGCACCTTGGGCCTTTTGTTGATAAATACTTTTGGTTTTAGGCTGACTTTGATTCGCGGCGTATCGTGGTCTTAGCCGTCGATAGAGCGAGATTTGGATGGATCTGGGAGGTCAGCCTTCCTCCATAGCCCGTACAATAAGCTCGCCAACGAGTGACTGTATTTGCGAACTTTCTTTCTTAATTCGAGACATCGCGGCGTTGTTAATAAAGAAGGAAAAAGGTCGGAGAGAAAAGCTGCATCAAAACAAGTACAAAGGTCGGCTAGCGCGAAAGATGGCGCCCTGAAAGGGAATTGAAACTTAATGCTAGTTGCTCTAGGCTCGTATCATCGTACTATCCCCCAAATCTCCATGGCTCATTGCTGATCAATCACGGCTGTAGCACATTTTGATTGAATTGTCTTATTAGAAATCGTCCTCTTTGCGTTTCGACACGTCACTAGAATCATTCTAGCTCTTAGAGTCTTAGTACCGGCCAAATCTCGGGCCAACCGCTAGAAATCTATCCGAGGGTCTTTCCGAAGTCTCACATGGAAGAAGCGACCTCGGCCAGCTACGCCCAGGTGTCATGGAGTCTTAGGGTCTCGTCGAATGCCTTGGAAGCTCTCCGCTTGATTTTGATCAGCTTTGTGACGTTTGACTACATGAGTAATAATGTTCTGAATTCGCCCACGCACAAGTCAAAGAAAAAAGGGGCTGCCTATGAGCAATGAACCTTATTATGGAGATTCTCTAAACACATTGTTCCAGTCTTGTGATGAATAACCCCAATAGGTCTCAGAATGCCGATGTTGAAGATCACTGGCCAAGATCGGGGCAGTAGACTTTACCAAGTGGTAGAATTCCGACACCACAAACCATCTAACTCTAAACTTGGGCTGTAATGAATAGAAACTCATCACCGGACCTCTATTTCGGAGCCAACTAATCACACAGCTTTTTGTCCAAGAAGCTTCCCCCTGCTTATTTTGCCAAATATTGCGACAGCTCGCACTGCTTCATGTCGATTCGGCTCGGCCCTACGTCTTGGTGCCTGGAATGAGGGCGGGGCGTTTTGTTATCTGTGAATAGTGTCTACAAAGTATAAATTCCTGCACCTAGACATGTCGCCCTCATCTACAGCGGTGACGGGTTGGTTCGAGGAAAAATAAAGGTTCCTCACACATGACCGTCAGTTCTCGTCTGTCAGGCAATGACCACACAAAGGTATGAGCGTGCGCGAGCCCGGTATGTAAAACTCATATCACGACACTATCCAGCCGATCGCGGCGACAGCGCTGTCTCATTATAGATAGCCCGAGTCAGTGAAAAGCTTTTCGTTCAATATAAATCGTAGATGCACCCCATTTTTAGTCGATGGATTGTTCATGCTCTCATCAACCCCACGTTGCCACAACACAACTTCCTTCCACATACTTGCACATCAAGACATCAATTGTCTATCTTTACTTAAAGATGAAGTATGGAACAGCATTCATCAGCTTCTTCCTAATTTCGTTGACCTACGCACAGGAGGCTGATATCGGCTCGCACCCGGTCACAACCGTGGCAGCAGGATCAGTCGCCGGTTCTCTACATGAGTACGGAACGACTGTTTCTGCCGTGACTCCGACGGCGAAGACGTCTTACGCAATATCAAACTTGACGGTCGAGTCGCCCGGGGAAGCTTTCAATGGTACGATATTCCGCCTTCCAGAGTCTTCCCCAGGATTCGTCAGCCCCACGATCTACTTCCAGGCTCCAAGCAGCAGTGCAGCGAAATCGTCCACAAGTCTGCATGTTTTGTCAAGCCTTCTACTAGGCAGCCTTCTCGCCTTTTGTTAGCGTCAGATATTCTCAGATCTCGGAGGACACTGTCTCGTATCTTGGAAGTTGAAATGCCTCAGCCGCCTGGCGAACGCTCTCATCACTTTCTTGAAACTTGTATAATACAGCAATGATGCTAAACATCGCTGAACAATTGTCACAGTTTAGTTATTTGTCTAGACTAAGAAGAACCTTCAAAATGCATGGATCACTAGAATCATTCGTGTTTTAGAAAGGATTCGGAAAGAACTAGTGTCGGATTAGGGAAAAGATTGAATCGTGGTCAACAGATATATCCGGAACGCGTTCTGTAACAGTGTCTTCCCTTATAGCAAAGGTGTTGTAAATCTAGCGGCACTATTCTTCTAAAGAAATTTGTTCATAATAGATAAGTAGCTAGGTTCGTTTAGTCGCGGGCTTAGGGAGCATGATCTTGACTAGCTCTAAACCAACCAGACCCCATAATCATAAACAAAAGCGCCGTGTTCTGCGTCGTCCGACCTTGTTTAGTAAACTTGATTAATAGGAACAAAAGCGGAAAACGAAATCGAATCTTGTCTTTCATCCCCCCTAGGATACTCGGCATGCACCCGCTGTGTTTCAAGGAAGTGCCGCCTACATCCTCCGCGAACAGCAGTCAACCCCAAACAGGAATCCAAAAGATGCAAAGACCTGGGGGGGCGCCGGTGACGGCAGTGAAAGAACGCAAACGGTCAGACCGTTGCGCCGACCTTATTGCTGAATGCTGTCAACGCCCACCATACCTTAGTCTGGTTCCGGGAATGGCTAGTCGAGGCAGAAGAAATGTAATATCTTGAGGTGGTCATATTCTCGGAGACTATGCTACTGTAGTTCGCGATGCGATGCCTACGATGCAACAAGTGTGGCTGTCGTAAGGGCCCATTCCCCGCCCTTGAGTCGAAATGTCTCAGATGCTTGGCTCGCAGCCATCCTGGCTGCTGGCATGTCGCTGACTAGATGCATTCGGACCATGCCTCTCGTCACGATCTGTTTTAGCTAGCCACTCTCAGACTTTTGCTAGGACGGGAGCGGCCTGCTATTCTTGGGTAATGCTACTGACGATGCCAAAGCCATCTTTTTAGCTATCCTAAGTCTAATAAACCTTTTGGACGACTCTCTGATTTGAACTATGGAACGCTCGGTCCCTAATCTTAATCAATTGCCACTATCTTTCTCTTTCGCTCTCTTATTTACACTCTCGACATCTTTGAGTAGATTCGGTCACCTCGACAAAATCCGCAGCAATGGACCCGCAACACGACGCATCACAGACAAGTAATAACGTCAAAAAGGGCAACAACACATCGATCGAGCTGGGCTGGCCCTTAGGTATCGCGATTTGCGGTACTATCATCATATTTGGGTTACTGGGTAACGTTCTGATTTGGTGGTTTAAAACAAGGGCGTTCCGTAACGCCAGCTCCACGACAACGCGAGGATACCGCGATCCTGAATCTCAAAGCGTATACGGAAAGCCGCTCCTGCATGGAATCCGCCCGAGACTTGACAAAACGGTTCTGATCAAGAAACGTCACCTGTTTTCCAGGGCTGCACTAAGCAACTTTACGTGGGAATCGAGTACGGATTGCGCGACCATGCGCTCGTTCCCGACGCTCCCGGTCCTACCGAAAAACAATGCCTTCCAGTCTGGCAGAGCCAGCACATCCACAAGTGGTACTGAGCTAGTGAGCTTAAGGCACAGTGGCAATCGTCGGAGCTCTTCAGGCAAGTCTGGAAGGGGGTTGCCTCCCCGGCGAAGGTCGACACGGAGGCCGCCTCTCCCTAATCACGAGTTTCGGAATACAATACAAAGAGCACGATCCTGTCCTCACGAACCAATAGAGCCAGTTCAACAAGTTCTGGCCTTACCAAGAGTCCAGAAATATTCGCTGCGCGGGCATCCAAATGATGGCGAGGATATCGCGGAGTCAGTGAGCGTGACCCCGACCATCTCTGTGGGAAATATGCCCCACTACTCCAAGCCCATCAGCCAGCAAATGGAGGGCCAGTCGTCTCCCAGAGATACGGAGTGGGACACAACAGCACCGCTGTCGCACGCAGAAAGTTATTGTTTCGACAATCTACCAACTAAGCCGCCACAAGTCCTTCGAAAGAGCTTTTCACCCTGGTCGCCAGGCCAGATACCCATCGATTCAGCGGATAACAGTGTTCACTCGGGGACTCTTATGGGCAGCTTACGGGTAGCAAATCATAGCCGCCTCACCAACCCTGGCAGACCCGTGGTAATAGACGTCAGCCCGGCCGCAGAAGATGTAGGAGAGCAGGTCCTCACATCAACTGTCCAGAATCATGTGGAATATCGAGAGAGAGCGCAGTCTGGCGAATCAGATCCTAATACCCCTAGCCAGGAACATCAGCGCCACGGACCGGCGCTGTCCTCGGCTAGCAGCACATCCACTACGGGGTCAGCTGCTTATAGTGCCACCATATCACAGTACGAACCTTTCTATTTACAGGACTTGCTCGCACAGTCAATCCCAACTCCCCCCCGGGGTCAATATCATGGCGTCGCCATACCGACAGTCAATTGGACCGCATGGCAGCAACTGGACAAGCAGCAATCCCCAGGCAGAGTCAAGACTATCTCCTAGGGGAAAGAAGTCACTATACTCGGACTAAGCGAGCTTGAAGCTGTACCGCTTGCTGTTAGTAAACATGTCACCTCTGTCCCGATCGCTGTTAGCTTCGTGGTGTGAGAAGTGAAGCATTATTGTGACCCCGAAAGGGTTCCTAGGGATATTTCATAATAAAACTTGCCACTCATATACGCGCAATCTTCATGAGACTGGCCTTTCTCGATTTGAACCTTTGCCTTGCTCTCGGCTACTTTAGGGATGGCCAAGCGACGAATGATCCGTTCGTCCCTTATACGCGTAACGCTCCACACTGACCGTTCGCCGCCAACACGAGGCTTTCCAACTCACCAGATGTAATTTTACTGACGCCTGACTCCTCGGAGGTGACTGATCCTCAATCTGGGCTCATAACTTAGAGGCTGGCCACGACTCAGCATAGACTCATTCTGGGTCGAATTATACAAGCAATCCGCTCCCTGATCACGGGAAAGACACTTTTCCGGGAACCATTCATCCGAAACGCAATAATTGATAGGAGTAGTAGATTATCTCCGCGCTTGTTGACATCGTCAAGGGGCGCTCTCCTGATATCAGCCTTATGAGTGCCATCTGAAGGTTTTGTTTGTTTGGATACTTTGTTCTTGCTCGTATCACGGAAAACAAATCATGCAATTTCCAGACCAGGCAGCAGCCCCCCGTTTCACGCTTCGCTTGAAGGAATAGGAGCCCATTTGTTAGTGAAAACTCAATTTCATCAATTGGGACGTGCAGGAACCACAGCCATCCGCGTGGGCCTTAACTAAGGACTTTAAGCCTACTGAGCTCTACTACGCAAAATGAAAGGTAGCGATGTCACAGAAGATAAGCTAGAGTTCAACACGTTCGACGCGGCTTGGAACATGTGTCCGGCCTCGCCCGACATACAAGAGTTCATCGCAAGCCGATAGCGGTCTGGTCGCCTAAGACAAAATCCTTCTTGTGTCTATCGACAGGAAGCCTGCAAAGTGTACACTGGACCGACATTGTTTGCCCAGGTGATCCGCAATTTAGATAGACAAAATCCATGACTCATCCGTTTATTACCCCACCCACGCGCCCCTATGCGCTATCGCCTTGAGTCCCGATGTCCTCCCCTGATGTAGCGGCAAGTATGTGCAACCATATAGCCTTTGGGACTGTCAGCATAAGTCGGGTTGCTTTTGAGTCTTGGAACTGTCGGCATGAGTCGGCTTGCTCCCAAGTCTTGTTGAGATGACACCATGAGCTGATAGTAAATTCGACTTGTCTGGCTCCTGCTCATCGACATTACTATCTATTAAGGCTCCTGTCCGCTATACCACACTCGACATTCATGTGGAGAGAACCACGACTCAATACGCCGTCCCACCTCGTCCCAAGCCATTCCACTCCAGACATGGGCGTTTCCGATATTTTGATCTGAGATATGAAGGGGAGGCTCCCTTCTATGTTTTGGACTTCGAGCCACAATCGACTCAGGTCATCCACATTTTGTGACTCCATCATTGAATCTAGGCGAACCTGTCCCACAGCGGCCTTGGCGCCATCATTGTACTCAAACAACAAGCCAATCACTTTGGACACGCTGTGATCCGTGCGGACGCATTGCCGCACGGTAGAAACGTCCTTCAAAGGAGCAGATGACCAGTAAAAGCGGTCCGTTGGAGACGATAGGGGTGGCGTGCTGAGAGGGCGAGGCATGGCTGGAAGCCTGCGGTGGTTTGGGGCAGGCGTTTCGAAAGAGACACATCGAGGGCCCATTGGGTCGGTATCAAAGAAAAGGTTGCTTGGTTGGGCGTTTGGCGTGTCCAGAAGCGACCAGCTCAATCCTGCATGTCCCTGCGCTCCCTGGGTTCCCACCAGAAAGCACCTGCCCCGATCGGTTTCGAGCGCCAACGCCAGGTCAAAGGGCAGGATCGGCTGGCGTCGCCATAACGCCGTTATTCGCTCGTTATGCAGAGGAATGTATATCCAGACGGATGTCGCAGTGTGCGTTGCATAGTAGGACAGGTCTACGTCTTTGCCATGCGAGAACCACGCTGCAGGCCCAAAAGCGCAGCGAATCGAGAGTCCAGTCGTGTCGGCCATATTGTAAGAACAGCGTACCATGCGTATTGGTCCTCCCGACCCAGCAGAGCTGCACTAATTCACCTTTCGCATAGAACTTACAACTCGCGGGACTGACCACAGTGGCCATTTGCGAGTGCTTTTGTCTTGATACTCTAAGCTTCGGAATTTGCGGCCCTGCAGCTGTCAGCAGAATCCCTTCGAAACGAAGAGCGGAATGTACATCGGATTGCAGTTTGATCATGTAGCTGTTCTGACGGAGCGCGACGGTCTTCCACGAGGCGCCGGGAACTGGGTCGATCGAGGGCGGAATTCTGACCTTGCAATTTTCAAATCCTTGATTCGCAGCTCGTCTTCGAGTATGAAGAGAAGCTTAGGAGGTTGTCGATGACTTGGTCCCTGGACGTTTTTGACCTCGTTCATGTAGTATCTGCCCTCGAAGACGATGTGCCCCGACAAGATGGGGGCAGATACATCGACGTCAATCTCTCCAAGTTCAGCACCATACTGGTGGAGAGACAGCAATGCAGCAACGGCGTACTCTCTTGTGAGGTACTGCGATATCTCAATCGCAAGAGCTATGCCCGAGTCCGCGTTTTCCGGCCAATCCTTGGGTTTCTTGAAACTTCTGGCGCCCTCAACCACAAGTCGTTTCTCCCGGCCATCTAACAAAAAGGGCCTCTTTACAATCTTGAGTAATTCCACATAGACATCAGGCGAGATGTGCTAAAAGCACGTGTCATGGCTGGCAATTGCCTGGTCGATTTTATCAGTCTGCTGGGCCGAGCACCAAGGCACGTATTCAACGCCGTTAGCGAGCGTGAAAGGACGATGACTAGAATAGATCGCTTAGTGGTGCTGCTTGTAGCCTGGTCTGGCGTCAGCTGTGTGCTCTGTTAGTGGACGTGACGGCCTCATCTCACCGATGACAATACTCTCATACTCGACGAAGGGTTGATAACATAAGCCACATCGAGGAGAAAGGCTTCTCGAGCGCGCGGCATCATGGGCTGGCGCCGACATCTTGAAATCATTCCGAAGGGTTTCACATGGCTGAAGTCTGAACAATGCCGTTGAAAGGTGGCACAAAGACGGAGAGACTTGGTCTTTCATGGGAATTTAAAGTCCATTAGGGGGGAGGGGGGCGGGATTGGTCAGCAGCTCCAAGCCAATGGCCCCACATCGACCATGGGTATGTCTCACTTCCCGTTCAGCCCACAAGTGTTCTCCGTCTCTACGGTATTCCCAAAATCTTTCGCCTGACGAATTACGTCCTTTGCTCCAATGCTTCGCCTTCGTCGATCTCCTCGTACCGCCATCCTTAAACGTCGCCGTGCCATCTCTATGGAATCTTAGTTTGGTGACAAAGTGGATCGCATCGGAGCCTCCTTGCCCAACGCTGCCTTGGCCTGGACTGATGATGATGGCTCAATATCCTCAATTTGATCATCCTCATACTGCTCGTCCTCATCCTCCTCGTCATCCGAACTCTCTTCCATCGTTTGCACATCCACCATCGAATGGTCGACCCCTGACGGCTGTGGATCGGTTGACATCCTTGCATCTGAGCCCCACTCTGCCACTGGAGGCATTCGGGCTTGAGAGTAAGATACCTGCGGCGGGCTACCCCCGCTTCCAACGTAGGTTGCTTGCGCGGCGCCCCCGCCAACATCTCCAAAGTAGGATACTTGTGGCGCGCTTCCCCAGGTACCTCTAGCGGAGGATACGTCTGGCGCGCTCCGCCCAGCATCTCGCAGCATAGGCCCTTGCGAGGGCAACACCGGCGCCTGGCCAACCGGCAAGTTAGCTTTGATTGCCGAAGTCAACTGAAGCCAGCGATCCCAGCCACCTGGGGTTCTTGCGTCAACGTAATCGTTGCCTGATATTGATGACATTGTCTTTGTGTGTTTGTCATAATACCACAAACGAAACTTGAGTCCAAGCGTAGTCTCGACATACACTGGGGTGTTCAGACTGTTGTTGACGAATCTGTCCGCATAGCCTTCGGCTTGGCTATGGAGCGCGTTTCGCGACATTCCCGTCGGCTTCATCTCGCCGAGCAGAACTGTTGTATATGCGTCCGCGCCCGCGTAGCCCGGAAGGTATCGGAGCGTGAAATCCACCCTCCTATGCGATCTGTCGACAGGAGATTCACAAGTGACGATGAAGTTTTCTTCCAGTGGGAACTGCAATTGCAGCGTGACCTGCCAGAAAGCAGATGCATCGCTTTCCCTTTGTTGGTTCTCGCTCTGCCGAGCAAGCGGAATCAGCCTGTAGTCAAAATGGTCGAATGAATAGGCCATGCTCTTAGTATGTACTTGATGTTGGATATTGACTGAAATCCTCTTGATTCCAGCAGCTCTCGGCAACTCACTTGGGATTTTATAGTCCTTGTGCTCGCATCAATCCCCATCCACCCGTTTCCATCCACCCATGTCCATTCACCCATTCCCATCCATTTATTTCCATCCACCCATTTCCACCCACCCAATTCCAAGTTGCAGATCAGGGCCGGACAGCCGGGCGACTCACCCAATCGACCCAGATCGCAGGCCCACCCATCCCCGCATTCGAGGCAACGCGCTTGCAGAACAGCGTTCCGGGAGCACGACGAGACCCCCGCGCTGCGCGGGGGCACGACCCCATTTATAGTTGCGGGCGCGATTGGCCGCCTTCCCTCCATCCGACGCACGAACAAGACTTTGCGCCGAACGGGCTCCAAGGCAAGGCTAGTGCTGAAACATGGCTGGATAAAGCCGATGGAACGGTGACCGGTCGTTCCGCTTCTTCTAACAGCAAAACACTCATCTCTCTCAGGCTCGTGTCCACACAGCTGGTCAGCTTAGAAGACACAGTACACTAGCGGGCTAATACAGTACTGCTTCTCCAGTACATTAGGTATTTATAAGACAGGCTGCACTGTGTGGGCCGAGCCTCAAGAGAGGAGTGCTTCTTGTAGGGGATGCGATCGTGAAAGAGCTGTAAGGAGAGGAAAATGATCGTCCTTCGTCATCGCTCTTGCAGACTCTGCTAGACGAATGCCCGTCCCCGAATGGCGTGGAAAGCATCTAGGGAACGCGGCGTAGCTCGGAACGTAAATAAAGCTTCAACGCACCTGGCTCTGTGAGGTCGACTCTCCCGCGCGTTAGAAATCCTTCCATATCCTTCACTCTCAGCACCATACGGGGTCGTGATGTTTGGGTGGATACCGGCCTGGACAAGCGGCTGTCATTGGGCCAAGAGAGAGCGGGCCGATTCACGGCAGCCAATTGAAATAGCTGGAGAGATTAGGACCCTGGTGAGGCAGCCATGAGGGGTCGTTGACCTCGTTCTCGCCCAGTATATTTTATCACAGACTCTCCTACTGAGTCGTTTGACACTCTACATTTTCGCTCTACACAACCAGAGTTGCGCTCATGATTTTACCAAGCCTCGCATCGCGACCAGAACGCTTTCCTTTGGGCGTATTGCAATTCGGCATGGGTTACGAGAAGTACCTGACGGATCCAGTGATGGCGTGCCTAAACTTTGCGAGCGCAATTCCCATGGATCGGAGCACCATTACACAACGCGATATAGCCTACAGAGACACGCTGACATCATTCATCTGCAACAATGAGGGGTCAAATTTCAAAGGTGAAAAATTCCTCAGACTCGCAGTTGCCTTTGGCGACATTGGACAGAGGGCCGTTACGCTGAGTGCCATGCTGCGCCCAACAGCCAAAGTACCCGAACAAACGCCATCCGTTGCAGACTTGACTGCGATACTTGAAAGGCTGGAGAAAGACTTGAACTCGACTTTTCCCAACCTTGTGACTCGGTACTAACAAGTGGTGGGTGGTTCGGCGCAGCCTTCCGATCCTGAGTCTTTCCTGGCTTTACTCTCCTCCCCCTGCACGATCGCGAACGATGAAAATTTTTGCCTCGGAGTTCACGCTGACTACACTGCCTGGTCTGTGGCATTCATCGAGTGGTGTTTCGGGAACCGCACCATAAAGAAGGGCGACGAGGTTTTCAAGGAGGCTCCTGGGAGATTTACCATCTCCCTACTTGATCGCGTGGAAAATGGAGATGTAACTAGATAGGAAACAAGATTTTGGTCCCTATGGGCTCACCATTTCAATGCGCAGTCGAATTCCGCTATTCTCACATCTATCAACTGAACTCCCAGACCTAGCAGAGCCACTCGAGGCGCCAACAAGTTGCACACTGAAGCTACGACTCCGCTCACAAGCATGCAATCCGATGGGAGCATCGCGCTCATAACTGGCATTGCTATCAACGACTAGAAGGAGTGCACAGTGCCATCATGGCTTCCTCTCGTTACACTCGACAATCAACCGCAACGTCGATGACATCCAGGTCTTCCAGGAGACACACAGCCGGGCATGTGGTCCCTCTCCCTCCTACTTGCCAGGCTTACACCACCGCAGTCCTTCCGCTCGTCAGATGGAGAAGTATTCAACGGAGGAGACTCAATCGTCGTACATCTGAGCGATTTTGCTGCAGTTGAGGTCGACTGTGGCGATACCTCTTCAGCGTTTTACATACCATTTCCGCTCCTCGCCGAGTTTTTCAAGTCAGCAGAGAATTACAGCGAGTGAGAGAGCACCCGGACGAGCAAAACATCAGGTTTAGCCGGCAAGTAGCGAAGTGCAAGCTCGCCTTAGCCCGGCGGAGCAGCTGACACCCGAGGGTGAGACGAAGATAGTCGCTGACGAAGAGCGAACAGCCAGTCTCGCTGCGGCGGGCGACATGGGCTTCACTATCTCAAACGTGAAATCTGTTCCAACAGCAAAGCGAAGGCGGAAAGTGGGTCAGACCGCCACACAGCTCAAACTGATCCGCCGCAAAGGCAGGTGCCGCGACGAGGTATTGGATCTACGGAGGATGTACGTCAGCAGAGCTAGGGCTTGCTTTGTATCAACCCGTACCGTGCCACGCCGCAAAAGGCGATGTTGACACTTTATTGTGCCATAGGTAGTTAAAGCTTTGACGAGGTTTATCACGTTATTCGCCTGGACAGGCTTCTCTTTTCTCCAGCTGTTTTCCGATAGATCACGCGCATACCTGCCTTCCATCATCTCTGCGTAGGCTATCAATATATCGACCTCCTGCTTGTAGGCCATCAGTGTCTCCTGGCACGACGTGTGGCCAGGAAGAAAGCGTTGAGCGAAAAGAACCACCAGTCAAATGATTACTAACACTTTTGCAGCTCCTAATGGCACCCACGTTGCTCGAATCTTTGCCATACAAGTCTCTCCTCGATCTCCAAGCTTTCGGCAACGATATCAAACGATTCTTGGAGGGCATACAGTCAAGATACTTAAGTCTCATTGGGCTATCCTTGTGGAATGAGCGTTCTTGCTACCCAGTCATGACTGGCTGCTCGGCAACGAGGTCATACGAAGGAGCTTTAGAAGTGGCTTTAACACGGATCGTCCGGAGAGGTCCCTGGTTGTCAAGATGCTCGTCCTGATATGTCATGAAGAGCTATTTGGGGTTCTCAGACTATGTCAGGTTAATTGTGGGCTGGAGGACTTGGAATTTGCTTGGAAGCAAAGCAGTCATACTGTCCCAAAGTTTTGAATTTAGGCTTTTACCTTTGGAACCGTGTGGAAAGCGAAGGACAGAACGGTGTCAATTTCGTGTCTCTAGATGCCTTCCTACAGCCAGACCACTGCAGGAGGCCTGCTATTCGTATAAGCATCTCGGCACTGTCATCCATCTGGCTCGTCGCCATGTCGCGTGGAGGGGCTAAGAGCCAGTGACGCGTGCGTCGCCCTCGAATCGGTATTTCGATGGGACCCTAGGCCACCTTACTGTAGCCTCGCGTGGCGTCTCCATCGCCGACGACGTGGTGTCGTTCACAATGCCTCGATTTACACCCCCGTATGTCTGGAAGCTTTTCTTCTACCAGGTGGGGGAGGCACGTGGCTGACCGTGCTCTTGTGCCGTTCTAAGCCTTCTCTCCGGGAAAACTTGCGCTTCTCTAGCAAAATCGGGCAGTGGTCTTCTTCGCATTCAAAGGGCTTGCGATGCTGCCTGCTCGCTTGGATATTAGCACTGAAAGGGCGTATCGGTCCGGTTCACTTACACGAACGACGAGTTACGTTCAAAGAGGACCAGGTTGCCGCCCTTGTCCACCCCGCCTTTATCGTATCGCTCAAGCTTAGGGCAGTGATACACCCCTGTACCCCTGTTTTCCATGACGACCTGAAAGAGCTTCTCGTTGCTGTCGTCCCATGCCACCGATCCCGAAGCCTGTTCTCTTCGCTCCTCGAGCTGCTGGATCCGCTTGCTAGCTATGAATAGTTAGCACCATGCTTCTTCATGAGTCCGAGAGGAGTAGTTCTATCCCATTTGCTCATTGCAATTTTGTCCTTACCCTCCACCCAAGAGTAAGCCTTGCATCTCTCGGGATATCTCTGCGCCAAACCCAACAGCTCTGCGTTGACCTCTTGCCCCTCCCGGTCCTCGTTCCCACCTATACAAACACGGCGTATGGAGAGTTGAGGCCAAGGAGTCAGAGGGCAGTGGCTCTTCACGGACTCGGAGGAGCCAGAGCGTGGGACAAGGTGGAATTGGGCCCATTCTTGAAGTCGTAGAATACAAGGTTTATGGGACGAAGGTGAGTGGCTGAGATGCCGGAACGGGGGGCGTTCCGGGTGAGCATCCTAGAGTAGGGTGAGCAGGGGGTACGTTTCTCATCGAAGGGAGCGAAACTAGTACCCTGCAGGAATAAACCTAAAGCTGCGACTTTCTCCACGTCTGATCTGCCCCCGAGATGCTTTGATACTCTGCTTTGGCTATTATAATCTGATTGGTGAATACGCCGACGAGATCATTGCCTAGTGCCGGGAGCCGGTACATAGTCAAGCGGAGGTTTCTCTAAGTCTTATGACTGGAATCGGGCTGAGACCTTACTGAAAGCTATTTTTCATGGTCACTTGGATTGTCTCATTCTATCTTTTCTTTTCGCGAATTGGCCACGTTAATCGCCGAGAACATCAATTGTCGGCAGGGTAAGCTATGTATTCGTCGGTGGCACCCATTTTAGGCAAGCGCCTCCAAATTTCCCACCAAAATCAACCGTCGCGAGGGGTGCCGACGGTTATTATTACTGTCAGGTCATCATATTGACCGTATCCCTGATAATTAATTCGCGATCATTTCGAGGAGGGCTGGTGATTTCATTACACTAGCTCAGGAGTGTGGGAATGAGATGGCCACAAGGACATGGAGTCGGGGATGTCGTAGGGATTACGGGTTGCACTAGGGTTTTTCGGGGAAACGATGGATTTAGCCAATAAGGTGATAGCGATTACTTTTTCACAGAAGAAAAAGCAGAGTAACTAGATGGGCGGTAGTATTCTGCAATCTATTCGCCGACGATTGACCTATGCTGTTACCTTCGCCATGCGAAGAGAGAGAGGGCGACTCTAGATACGCGCCCCTCTCAAATTTCAGATATCAGGTGCGCTGGCCGAGAGAAGCAACCTACTAGAGTAGTCCTTAGCCCATCCACTCAAACTTACCATCATCCTACATTGCCAACATACTCAGACCCCTGCAACATTCCGTCAACGAAGTCATGCAGATAGTTCAGGCCCCATGCGATCAAAGGCCACCCTGTCGCCAATGGTGACGACGGCGCAGTCCAGAACGGTGAAGTTGAAGTTGGCGTAGAACTGCTTGCCCACGCTGATGAGACAGCCGTAGTCCACGGAGAACGGGGGCTCGATCAGGATCTTGTCGTCGTCCATGTGGCCAAGGATCTGCTTGAGGAGCTTGTAGCGGTCCTGGTTGATCTCCTCCAGGGTGTCGAAGGATTTAGATCAATACGACCATTTATTGCCGGAATATTCAGGCCCCTGTAGTCTTCCCTCTACAAAGTCATGCACGTAGTCCAGGCCCCATGCGGCGTTGAAACCAACAGGAGCACTATCTTTGCGTGTGGGCGCGTAATGCATCGCCATACAGCTTTCCTCATCCACAATGACACCTCCTGTCCCTCCATTACATCCACACCTTTTAATTGTACCATGTAAACGGCCTTTGCAATCTTCTTCTGAAGGCATAGCTTGAAGCCGCGTGGCTTTACAGCCTGGTAACGGTGCTGCCCACAAACTATATGTGATAGATGATTTCTCGGGGTCTGGTTTTGCGTCCGAAAACCAGGCGCGCACATATTCTTGACCTCCGAACTGCCGACAGAAGTCTTTTATAAAGGATTCGAGATTGTTCTCATTTGTGAAGTACTTGCCATCGTTTCTGGCATTGCAAAGTAAAGGTAGCCCATTTACGACGCCTCCACAGGGTGGCGTTGGCTTTACAGACTCGGCGCTAGTGGTAGATGTGTGATATATAGCTGTACTTTCCTCTTCTGTAACGGAGGTTGATCGACCCAGAACCGACGTTGAAGATTTAACACTGGGACTTAAGGTCCGCGCAGTAGATGACACTTGAGTCGGCGAGGAGGACTCAACCGAGTCTAACGTTGGCGTCGCGGTGAATGTGGTCTTGCGTGTCGTTGGTGCCTCGGTTGATCTTAGAGACCTACGCCCTCCAGTGCCCACAGAGGTCTCATAGCCTGGGTCTGACGTTGCGACCAAGGAGAGAAATCGGGTACCGTCGCTTGTCATCCATACCGCGTCCTTGAGTGCGCCGACTGAGGAGACAGCGAATATGTCAGTCGTATGGATGTTGTCTAGGTTTGGGTGTTCCGGGTTCCACTTCTTGAATGTCTCGAGGTCCACACCTAGGACGTCCGCTGCATCTAATATGATATCTCCACTGCCGGGTACCCAACAAGTAAGACCCTTGCAAACCGCACACACCGTCGTAAACAGAGTGCAGAAAAAGCCGATGGTCCGCATGATGATAGAGTGCAATGCAGCGGGCGCTCTCAATAGGCGAGGTGCGATAGGCTACTGCTGTGTATCCATAAGACAACTGGACGGACGTCAAAGTCTAACGAAATGACGATGGTGAACACCATGGCAAGTTATACTGCTCTGTGTGATGAGAAACGTGCCCAAAAGGCTAAGCGATATCGCTACTGAAGCCGTTCTTTGACCTACTCTATATTTTCTATTCTTTTTAACTACAATTTTCTTCCTTCTCATAACCATAACCCTCTAACTCTCCCACTCAACCAACAACCCTACTTTTAAAACACTTCTTTAATCCTTAAACCCTAACTCCTTCCTTACTACTAACTTTAAAACTATCTTTTACCCTATCTTTCAAATCTAACTCTTACCCTCACCTTCTCCCAAACCAATCCCTCACCCTCACCCTCACCCTCACCCTCACCCTCACCCTCATCCTCTCCTAAACTCAAACACTCCCCCTCACCATCACCCTCTCCTAAACTCAAACACTCCCCCTCACCATAACCCTCACCCTCATCCTATCCTAAACTCAAACACTCCCCCTCACCATCACCATCACCCTCTCCTAAACCCAAACACTCCCCCTCACCATCACCATAACCCTCACCATCACCCTCACCATCACCCTCACCATCACCCTCACCATCACCCTCACCATCACCCTCACTCACAATCCCTACTTAGAATAACCCTTATTAACCCTAACTCTCTCTCTCACCCTTCCTAACCCTTTACTTAATCCACGTTCTTCATTTAAACCCACTACTATATGCTCTCTTCTAACCCATACTATCTCATTCTATCTACCCTAATCTAAATTATTTCTATATCGTCCCTCTCTCCTTATATTCCCAACCCTTACCAACGCTACCTTCGCTACCCCATATCAATCCCTTCTGATATACCCATACTGTAACACTTTACACATACCCTATTTCAAACCAATAACTCAACCTGCCTTCGCTTCTTCCCCCGCGCGTTACCCCCCATTATATCCCGTATGTTCTGGGGCTATACTATCTCTTACCACCGCCTGCTGGATGAACCCTTCCACCTCCATTACTGCGACGCCCATATACCGCCCATCCTAAACCCAACCATAACAACTCCGCCGCCATCTATCTATACTGCTTGCCCCTACCTGATACCCACCCGCCTTTCTCCCTTTCCGCTACGGACTGCAAACCATCCTATTACTTTGTTAACAACCTTCCTGCAATTCCCTATTCATACGAACCCATCATCACTAACCATCAACTGCGTCACACTACATGCCACCCAACCCTACCCTGTACCATCCGCCTCTTCTGAATCTTCCTCTGTCCACCTCCCCGCCCTTCTATAAATAATACTCCTGACACCATCTGTCTATTTCAATTTCTTTTTGACACTTTTTACATATAACCTATGCTGCCGCCCTGGGGTTGAACCATGCCTTTGCGGCCTTACCCTTGATCCATGCTGCAATCCATTTAAATGGATCACTCTGCGTCATCCGCTCCATATACGATGGCTATCCTCTTCATCCGCGCGATGGTCCGATTACTCCCCTATACTCGTCAATATAATTCGATTCCGAACACTACATTTCCCCTTGCAACCATATCGCTCCCTAACCCTCGTCCTCTCTTGCTTGCCTGATCCCTCGCCTTCTCCATCGTCCATCTGCTCCCTTTGCTTATCCTCAAACTGTGAACCTAAACCCTGTCCGCTGAAATACGTCCGGCGTTGGACGTCGGCACCGGAATTGTCTATGATGTACCCGTTGGTCTCTACACTATCTTTTCCGCGCTCTGTCTGCCACGACCGTGCAAATCCTCCCCTTCCCATGGCAAATAAAACGGCACACAATATCTTGGCCACCTTTGTCGCTGCTTCTTGAACTCTTCCATCTCCCACGACGCCCTCATCCTTTCCCCCTCTGCGATCTCACTCTCGATCCGGGGCTGGCGCTTCTGTAACTCCAAAACTCCCCATCTTCGTCCTCGCTCCTACGGTTCTCACCCTAACCATATCCCCAAACGGCCTCCCCCTAACCATAAACCAAACGGCCTCCCCTAACCATATAACCAACCGCCTCCCCCTCACCATATCCGCAAACCACCTCCCCCTAACCATATCCCCAAACGGCTAACTGTGAATAATACCCCTAACTATAAACTAAATTCTTACCCTCTCTATTCTTTTACCTCCCTAATCCCTTGTCTTTAACCCTTCGGACTTCCCAATAACCCCCCACTCAACCCAATCCACCCTACCCTACACCTTACATCATATACATCAACTACAAATAACTTATCTACCTAACACATGACACATAAACTTAATAAAATCTGATATACAACTTTGGCTTTACGATAACGGAATATTTTATTCGGTCTATAATCCTTGCTATAACCCAATCCTACTCACCTTGGTCCTTGCACGTATATGAATTGCAATGATATACCCTATCCTGATAAATCTTCATCCAATCAACCCTCCACGACTCCCACTAAACCACTTCGCCCCCTACCATCCCGTCCTTTTACACCCTTCCCCTCTCTTCTGCTTGCCCCGTATCAACTGCATTGCGAATTCGCCTCGCCATATTATGTATTGCTGTTGCCGTGGTACATCCATACGTCTATTCCTCCTCCCCCTTCTGGCACCCGCCCTCTCGGATACGCCCAACCCTTGCCTTGCCCAACACAACCCGCCGGCATCGTGTTCCTCGTATATATATACACCAATATCTCCCCATCTCGTCTGTCCGCTTGCTGCTACAATCACCCTACTCTCCTTCGTCCGTCGTGCGCTGAATATATAACATCTTTCAAAATCCCTCACCCTATATATACCCAACCCATACTGTGAATGAATTCTATACGTGCCTAACCCTATCTAAACGCCCTTGATATACAATCACCACGCGTCCCTTTATCCATACCCATATCCGTATAATCAACCAAATCAACCCTCTCTCTCCAATTCTTCTATCCTCCTGCATACTCGATGAAATGCTCGGCATAACATGTTCGCCTCCAACCCGCCCCAATCTGTCGCTCGCCCCAACCATCGAAACCACTCCTCTGAACCCACATCCGCCTTCACGCCCTCCTCCGCCGCCAACTCGTACCATGCTTTGCTCGCTTCCTCGCCCAAACACCCTTCGCCCATGCCCACTACGTTCACCAAAACATCCGCATATTGACACGTACCCTTCGTCATCACAAATCGCTCACCCTCCCCGTCGTCAATCATCTCCCTCTTGAACTTCCCAATCACGCCCTCCGCAACCCTCCAACCATGTTCTGCCTCTCGTAACGGGCATTCCCTCCTCGTGTGGTGCAAATCATCCGTGGACCTCGGAACGTCCGCGGTGCTCTGTGTCCAACACACCACGCACAACCCTCCCCACCGTTGCACATACTTCCTGAACTCCTCCGCCTCGCCTGACAACCGCATTCGCTTCCCTTCTGCCTCCCACCTCCCCATCCGCGTCCGGCGTTGCATCATGGTGAACTTCTCCACTACCTTGCACGTTGCCATCTCCTCCTCCCCCTCCTCCACCTTGACAAACTTCGAATCCGCCTGATACCTGACCCGGCATACATCGCAACATTCCTCATTCCCCTCACACCCCCCTGCGCGCATATGCCCGTCCATGGCCAAATCCAACACCTCTCGACGGCAAACCTGGCCCTTGATGAATGCGGCCGACGCATCGTCCTGCTTATCCGCCTCCCGCGTCACCACCACGGCTTGACTTGCACCGCCGTCTCGACCCGCCCTCCCGCTCTCCTGCGCGTAATCGCGAATACGCCGCGGCATCCCCGCGTGGATCACCAACCGCACGTCCGGGATGTCAATTCCCAACCCCAATGCATTCGTCGCTACTACCAACGGCCCGTTCTCCCTCCACGATTGTAACCGCCGCGTCTTGCCCTCGGACGTGTCCACGCTTCTGTGGTAAACGGGGCAACCCAACAACGCTCCTAACCTGTCTACCCCGTCGACTGTGTCACCGTACACGATGATCCGCCCCCCCGTATGCGTCCTCCGCCAATCGTGAACAATGCTCTTCACCCTCGCCTCTACCCGGTCCGGCTCGCCATCCTCATCGGCTTCCCGGACCACCTCCACCCCGTACGCGATATTCCTTCTCGTCGTCCTGCTCCTGTATATGCGTACGCTCTTGCCCAACAAATTGGCCGCCTTGCGAAAATCCTCTTCCTCCGCCGGTCCCAATGTTGCCGTCAAAAACACCATCTGCGCCCCCCACTCGCTCACCGTCTCGCCCAACCGCCGCAACTGTGGCCGGAACCCGGCCGCCCCGTCCAATATCGTGTGGCACTCGTCCACCACCACCCGGTCCAATGCCTGTCGCCCCTGCAACCGGTTCACAAACGCCCCGAACCCCTTCGTCACCGCGGACTCCGGCGTCACAAAAACGATGGATGCTGGCCGGTGGCCTTGTCCGCTCCGCCAAATGTACGTCTCGATCCCTAACGCCTCGCATCGCGCGTGCAAATCCTCCTGCAACGATACCAATGGCACCACCACGATGGTCGTGCCCTCTGGCGAACAAAACGCTGGCAACATGAATGACAAACTCTTGCCCTCGCCCGTCCCGGCAATCTGCAACACCGGACTCGCCCCGCCCACGATGGCCTGGATCACTTCCTGCTGCCGGCCCCTGAAATCCGCCTCGGGCCCCATCATCATCCGCAACTGCCCGCCGATGTTCACCCTCTGCAACTGCGCGAATCGTCGGAACTGTGCCTGCTGCTGCATCTCCTCAAACGGATCCCGAACCCTCTTGCACCCGCCGAACCCGATGCCCCGCCCCGGCCGGCTGTCCTCGTCCCCGAATCCCCAAAACCGGTGCCACTGCCGGCTCACGGTCCGGAACTGCTCTCGCCGCTGCGCCGTTCCAAATGCCGCCTGCTGCAACTCCCGCGCGTATATCAAACCCGCGATCCGCGTCCCATGCCCCGTTTGCACATCCAACATGTTGTCCTCCACGTCGTCCACCCATTCATCGTCTCCCTCGCCGCCGTTTCCACCCTCCTCCTGCTTGAACGACTTGTTCAAAAATCGGTTGGCGATCCCGACGGCGAAATGCCGCCATGCGCTGATTGTCAAACGCGCTCCCAACAACCTCTCGCTATGCCGTTGGATCGTTCGCCGCGCCCGGTCGTTCGACCACACCCCGTCTTCCAACTGCTTCCACGCCTCCTTCTTCTCCTCTTCCTCCTCCTTCACCTCTCCGTCATGGATGTCTTGGTCCTCCTCCTTTCTTGCACCCGCCTCGGACGCTCTACCCACCTTCACCACCTCATCTGCCCACATAAATTTGCTGGCCTCGCTGGCCCCCTGGATGATACCCTGCCCGTCTGCCAAAATGGCAATACGATCCATAAATACCACACCATCAACTCCCCCACCTCCCGTGGCATGTACCGGTGTATCACCTTGGCCTCTCCTGTGATCCTGTACCCTTTGTGGTATGATGTGATGAAACTGATCATCTGGTTGTGTGCCATGATATTCCGCACGCCCCCGTTCGCTGTGTTTGCGAATCGGATCCCGGAAATCTCGGGCACCCGCGCCGGCATCGACAACATGTGCATCAAAACGAACAACCGCTCGCGAAACTGACGCACCGCGATGCCGTACTTGCGCACCGCCTCCGTCTTCATCGGGCACCCGTCTGCACAATCCGTCTTCACCCACCACCTGTACCTCCGCGGGCAACCCTCGATCTTGCTCCAAACCCAATCCGTGCCCTTTCCCACCCACCACGCATTGCGGTCATCGCTTAAAAATGAATACCCAACCTGGTCGCAACTCTGGTCGTCCTCCAATCGCGCCCACTCGATCACGGGTAATCCTCCGTCCTCCGCCATCGCCAACTCCGACAATAACGCCCGCGCCTCCCTGGCGACGCCGTGCAACATCTCTGACAATTGACCCATGGTGAAACTGATCGTTCCCCGGTACACTCTGTCCCCAACCCAATCAATGCCTCCTGGGGCTGCTGTGTTGTATCGGATGTGCAACCCGTACGTCCGCGCCTCGAATATCCAATCCAACGGCGTCGGTTCCGCGGTGCCGTGCCCGGACGTCCTCGTCAAATAACGGCCTACCTTCGCCCTCACCCTCCTGAAAATGCTGCTCGCCTGCTCCGATGCCTCTTCCTCGTCCATCCCGGCCTGGCCTAACGCCTCGATCTCGTCCGCGCGGTCCAAATACCCCTCGTACACCGCCAATATGCGGATAATCTTGATCACCGCCGAATACGTCGTGGTGTAATCCAACACATCCACCCAACCACCGTCCTCGCGGATGGCCAACACCGCCAATGCGCTGACCACGGCGTTGTCGTAATGCCCGGCCTTCAACGGATGGTCGAACAATGATACCATGAATTCTAAACATAACCGCTGCGCTGTTCTGTCGTTGCCCTTGGCCCCATCCTTAATCGCGTCATGAAATGCATCGAATGCGTCCCCTTGCCTTGTCGTGAACCGGTATGGCGCTCGGTCCTCGTCTTTCATCATTACGCTCCGTTGAATCACGCACAAAATCTTTCTGTACACCTCCTTGTATCGAATCCACGTATCGTCCTTCCATCCGGTTGTCAAACGGCCGCTTTGGCTTGACCTCCAAATCCTTGCGTTGGATGTCGAACAACACGGCCGCTCCCACCTTGTACGGGCTGGCTATGGGCCGTGCCCTGTTCATCGTGGCCTCCATCGTCTCCCACATGCCTTGCAACGCCGTCTCGTCCTCCCGTATTGGGCTCGTCGTTCCATGCAACCGTTTGTGGTCCAAACCCTGCAAATGGCCTGCCCAACCAACAAAACTCAACCACGTATTGGCCTCCGTCTTGTCGTTGCCTGCTTCGATGATGTCGGGTGCTTCATTGGACTTGAACTCCTGTTCTTTGGCCTTGAATAACGCCCGGATGTTTTCTGTTACTACATCCTCCACCTGTGGCTTCTCTCTGATATAACCCCAATTGACCTCGAACCACCGGCTGCCCACACGTCGTGGGAACAATCGCTGACACTCCACGCCAACGGTCCATGGCTCGTCCCCCGGTTCCCGTGCCCTCTGCTTGACATTGCCGCCCTTTGTCCAACTGCTGGCCCATCCATGCTCGTCTCGACTATGCTTCCGTATTCCATCCATGGTTCGGACAATGTGGCTGCATTCATTGCATCGTATCCCGTCTTTCATGGGCGGCTTGATGTACGGTATTGGCTTGCTGTCTGGCGGCGGATATTGGAAACTTTTCAACTCCTCTTGGGTTTGGACAAAATCTGTGACCTTCTGGATGGATTCAATCACTCGCTTCCGCTCGGCAACCCTGATGTTTCGATGGTGCCGACGTGAATGCGTTGCTACTTCCCCTGCTACGCACGCGAACCCACACTCTTTGCAAATGTGGAATGGCAATGCTGATATGCGTACAAATGGCTCCATGTTTGCATCTGCTGGTCATGACCTGTCCTATCGATCTATCTGGCGCTCGTCATCTATTAATGCTGCGCTCTTCTCATACAAACATGCTTCTGCCCTTACCTGCTTCTTTCCTCTGGCCAATCATCTTGTACGCTTCATTTCGCGGACCCTGGTGGCTCATTTCCACCACGGGACTTCGTCCCATAATTCTTCGATCGGGCGCCAATCATAATCAATTTTGTTCTACCGATCTTTGTCTACCGACTCTACCCCTGTCTTCATTGGCGTATTTCAATTTGGCGGGAGATTTTCTACCGACTTTACTAAACATTGCTCCGGTTGAATGTCAGGCAACATGAACTCGAGTTGTGGCACAAGCACCAGAGTGGAAGTGGTCAAACGTAAGTCGCGAGGGACCAAGGGCTGGGCACTTAAGCATATAGGAATACTGTAGTGGATTTTGCGGACGGCTTTTCTTCTGAGGGTAGCAGAAAGCCAGTTAACCCCCCTACCTGACTGTGGCTAATGAGAATGGAACTCGCGGTGGACGCGGTCTTGGGAGAATATGTTCTGCTACCCATTCTTGAGCAGATACTGGGACCCAGGCTGCATGCGCCGGAGCTATCCATGAATAACATGCGACACACGAGCATGGAAATCAACGGACTGTAACCCATATAACTCCAATTCAATACCATGCGGAGATGTCCTCTCCACTAGCGACACCGAGTCGCCCTGTACTCGTGTTTCGATGTTCTTAATTCCATTAATTCCCATCGCTAGCTGGTACGACCAGTACTCACCAGGCACTGAGGGAAAAACATAAAACCTGTACCTCTGGCTTTGGTTTGAATTGCCCGACCATCTGCGAGGACAACTTTGTATTGCTGTCCTTGTGTGACTTCCATGATGGGAACAGACATTTTGTCACAACTTCTGAACACGCAAATATATGGAATGCCAATATTCTTCCGGCAAGGCCCTGGTTTTTAAATAAACGCTATTTACGGTCGCCTTGGCGAGTCCAGCTGAGCTAAGACATGCATTGACCAACAAGCCGAAGAGTCAGGCACACAGAGCTACCAGACCGATGAAGATCACTGCCTTAGTGAGATGGAGCAAAGTCTAATACGATTGATACATTGTGTCAGGTTAGTCATCATCAGATTATTCACCGATATGAACGCTGGGCGTATTGGAGTTTGAAACTAACTTCCCACGGGATAGATTAGCAGAAGCAGAAGGGGGGTTCTTAGAAGAGCAAACGGATTGTAAGTCCAATGACTAAGCCTCGTTGAACCACTCATTGTTTGCGATCCCGAAAACCAAAGCCTATTTTCGGGATCGGGAGCCTGGCATCCAATTGACCGTAGGATGCAAACCAGAACAAAATCTCATGATGGTCCAGAGGGAGGAAAGCGGTGGTGTTTTGGGGGTTCGGGGGCGTTCGCGGATGTGAACAAGCTGGAAAAATATGACCGGAAGTTATTGGCACACCCCTCACGAGGGGACACGCTTGAATCAGAGCCCCTATCAAAGTCATATTTCTTTCGACACGATTTACTTTAATACAGTTAGGGAGCGTCAGAGGTAGAGATACCTGTGATGAAGGATTAAACTGGTTCTTAAAAGGTTCTGCAGAGTCGCCAAAACATCCGAACATCAAGTAGGCACATACGTACTGACACTGCAATGGTGGTAGACGAGGTGCAGCGGGAGTCCCTCTCGGCGCTTCGCATCCACAGTTCCCCAATCTCGGTGCTATCTCCGGCAGGCAGGGTTATGTATGAGGCGCCCGGCATGCGGAGTCGATCACATGCCCTCGGTCTTGATTGGAGCTACGGTGTCAGCCTGGAGTAATGATGCATCGGGAAGTCATTGTGACTGAGCTTAACATCAGAGTTCCAGATAACGACGATGCTTCGGCATTGCCCGCTAGTTCGCTGAATACGCTTCTGCTTCTAACATTACCATACCAGGCCATACCAGGCGCATCAGATACCCGATATTGGAAACCGCAAACCGACTCCTACACGGTCTAGGCATGTTCCAAATGATATTTGGCGAGCTCGACGCAGAATTCTGATCCTCACAATAATAATGGCAAATGGGTTGGTTGAGTCCTGCGCGGTCTGCTGTAGTCAAGAATTCTCTCGAGGCAGGACCAGACAGCGAACACAAGCAATTTGGAGAGTAGACGAAATATGATTAAAGCTAATTGCTTATAAGTAGACGAGATGCACCCAGCACCGGGCAACAAAGGCTGCGTTCTGCGAGTTGCTTGCAGCCCACGTTTGGAGCGACCCAACCAACCACGCCTGTCGGAGCGCCCTCCGAGCGCAGTCGCCAGCTCTTTCAGGATCTTCGTCATGACACAGTATGAACGACGCGCCGATATAGGGTAGCTCACGCCCGATTGACGTAACGCGGCAACTGAACATTTCCAGCACCGTGACAAAAGAAACAAAATTGATCGGAGGCGCGAATCGCACTGTATTGCGACAAGAATCTTGGTGCAAACGCGAGATGGAGGGATCATAACTCTCTTCCATCTCACACTGGGTCAGCCTTGACTGTGATGCCACGCTTCCTGAATTATATGAGGCATTCGAGTCGGTTAAAGATCATCCGGGTCGAGAAAGATTGTCAACCCAGTCCCGAGCGGTACATGCAGCATCGATGTCAAGTTCTCGGGTTCCCCCACCTCCCAAACTCCAGGCCCATCTTACATCTGCGAAACGCCCTCCCTCTAAAGGCGCAACGCCGACACAACATTTCTCTAGCGGATTCGTAAATTTCAGGGTTTGAAGGGTCCTCCTAATACCAGATGTAGAGGAAGTAGCAGGGGGTGAGTTAAGTAGGTAGATACGATTAGTCGAGAGGCAGAAACGAGGCGCGTGGCGGGTGAGTATACTAGAGTAGGCTTCAATGCATTTGACTCAAGGTCATCGCTGTAGCTATGACAGGCTCAGGTCACCATGGCTAGGCTAGGTGAGCAATTCCCTTACGCTTAAAGCATCCTTGAATCTAGACATCCGGCCCCTTGGTAGACGAATCGAGTCCGCCTCCATTGAGGCATGCCAGCTCGCCTCCATCTAAAAATTCAACACCCCCTTCGCCACGGTCCCTATTAGGGTCAGGATCCATGCTTTCATACAAGGTGATCTCACCACCGTCGCTTTTGGTGCGTCGGGCGCAATGGGTCCCGGCCTCCACCCGGTATCGAAACTGCCTACTATCTCTTCTTGCAAGAGATGGCGCCATGAACGCGGCTGTCTTCAGTAACAACCGCAGCATGTATGATGAAATGATAAAGCATGCAACTGTTGGGTCTAACCCAGATCCGACTCTTGACTATGCAAACCCGATTCAGGTATGCTCGCCCTCTCAGTATGCCGGAGATTCTTACCTCTAGTAGATCTCTGGGGATCCCGACTACTACGGACAAGTTACGGAAATGGGCCGTGATCAATCCCATCCGATGGGAACGCTCCGCGGTCTCAGCTTTATGGGAAATACATCACGAATCCAAAACGGGGCAGACTTCTACATCCAAGACTCGGCGCGTCTCTTGGCTGGTTTTGAATACTGGTCCCGGTATAATGGTGATGATAACACTACTCTTTGGGAACGAAAAGAGATCCGGGTCGGAAGTGGTGAATTTTACGACAGGCTCAGCGAGACCTCCCGCGGGCGAAACTACGCTCAGTACGAACAGCCGCTGGAGGCCATTGGGGTCGCGTACCATGAATACTATCGACGAGGATTCGTCGACGACATGCCACTCTACGCGAACTATATGGAATGGCAAGGGATTGGTTGGGACACATTCGAGTGGGGTGACGACGATACAATCGGGTATATCGGTCTGTCTTAGATCGAGAACTCTTCTCGTTCTGCAGGAATTCAGTCTCGTGCGCAGGGCATCACTTCTTCACGCAATAAATCGAACCCCTAACTGCGGCCAGCACATTGGAGCGTCTGGCCGACCTCAGAAACACATGCAGGGTTGTGAGTCTGCCTCCTTGCGGCTCTCGGGTGATGTATTGGTGCCGAGTATCTGTGCGAGGAAGGCGGTCACGGGTCTGATTCTATTAGTTAAAAGCGTGGATCAATGAAATTTGTCGCCATGTTCCTATCCCGTTATACTAGCGCTGTTACTTTCATCATACCTTGTTCATGTAGGCTCGGTCCTCGGAAGCTCGCTAAAATCAACCTGCTATGGTTGAACGACTGAACACGGAAATGACCACTCCGGGACAATTGTCGACCGGAGCCAGGCATAATTCCAAATGGTCGAATCGCACTTGTCGAGGCGCTCCTCCGTCAATCATTACATGAGGTGACGTTAGGCCCTTTCTCAACAGAGCCGGATCCCTCTTGGACATCGAAGCCTGGAGCTGCTCGGTTGCACCAGTCGCTCGACCTTTAGATGGACCTGCGCCAATGTCACTTCTCGGGGACTCTGCTGTTTCAAAATTTTGCGATTGAAGCCCGGAATTGACCATAAGAAGGTCTCATCCTTGCCCTCATCATTTCCACCTCAAAGACTGTCCGGCTTCGCATTGTTCGCCAAGGCTCATCTCCACCAGCAGACTCACCCAGCACGTCGTGTCCTTTACCGGAAAGATCGCCCGTTGCAGCCATTCTGCGATCACTATACTACCGAATATTCGTGATGGTCAAATCCGCGTCATCCTCCCCGTGCTCGATTCTCTTGCTCATGAGACTTCTAGTCTCAAACTGCCGATATCGAACCTCGTCGACTTATTGTGCTTTGCAACTCCATCGCTGCCTTCCTCGCCGACGGGTACATGTCCGACAATTGCCTCAGCTGCTCCAGTGCACGACCTATAAGCGAACCACGAGCCGTCCCGTGATCGCGCAACATTGTGCTCAACGGAACTCCTATACTGCCCTGGCTCGCGGAGTTGTTGCCTCGATTTCGGGCACATGGACATCGTGCCCGGCTACAATCGACGAAATGATCTTCACTGACTCGGAGTAGGTCTTCGTCCACCATCCCGGCGGCATAAACGAACAGCGGGACAAAGCAAGGGAGACGGAAGTTTTCGAGTTGGCAGCACATCTGCGTGAAGGATAAGATCGAATCTGCAGACTCTCTGCATATCTCAATGGGCACAATCTCCTCCGAATCAGCATGGCAAAATGGCCGGAGGAGAGTTAGTAGGCAGAAGTGGTGGTACATGCTGGTGTGGTTAGCATAGGTGACGACGATGGGCGCAACACCATGACAGGAGGGAACTACTTCCTGGATGAAGGGCCCAGCATCCTCCGTGCCTCCTCCCTGCTGTAGAATAGAATGATACCTGACTAAGCAGGCGCGGTATGTATCCTTGACGTGAGCTGGAAGTGCCCCGTCGACAGCAATTTGCAAGCGTGAGACACAGCTGTATACGCAGTCTGTCAACTGGAAGGCGATAGCAGGCCGTTGACACGGGGCGCCATCCCGTTGGGAAATTGTTTGGAGTCCTGTGTTGCTCAGCACTATAGGAGTCGTCAGCTAATAGTCAATGCAGTAAACCGACGCGAGCTAACTTTCTTTCTTTGGATCCAATTGAGTGCGAGCAAATCGACGATATAATTCAAGGGAAGCCCTTGGAAGCCGAGGGAAACTGAGGGAGGAAGGGTTAGGGTACAGTTCCCCTGCCGGCCCCATTTCAGAACACGGCAATCACGAGGCACAGTGAGGATGTCTCATTTATGGCTGGTTCTTCACTGCAGCCCCTTTTCTGACGGTGAGAGACAGCTGTTTGACCCCCTAAATGACTCCGTATCCTGGCACGAAGCCGGGCAGAGAGTGAGTAAGGTTGCAAGCGAGAGTATAAAGGAAGGATAGAGGAGATAAATGTTTTAGAAGAAAAAGACTACTAACACTGCTCAACATGCGCAGCCGTTGCAAAGGCTTGTTTCAGCGTGGGGATTATAGAGAACCCGTCTAAACCGTGGCCCAAAGTTGTCGAATGGGCCACAGTCAGTCGAATCATTCTATTGCTCAAAGTCAGCTTATGGTATCCGCGTCGGCTTACCTGATATCCTACCTCGCCAACGCAATGGCACCATAGAGAGGTGCCATTGATTGTACTGGGGTTTTCAACCGAATTTTCCGGCCCAGGTCGCCGAACAGTAGAGCCAGTCTTGCAACACTCCCATCGGCCAGGGCCCGAGCACTCTCATATTGTCCAGCCCCGAGCTGATGCAAGCCCATGAGACCTAAAGCTTGGGCGTTCGGAATGCTATTCTCAGAATTGACCGTTCTGACGAGTTTGAAGGCCTCGTCCCATAGCTGGTCGCCTAAGGAGACGTCTGGGTCGAGATAATACCCATCCTTAATGCGGCAGGCCAAGCAGCACATGATCCTTATGAGCGCGATTGAGCAGTAATCTGTCTTGCCTGCTTTGAAGTCGTCCCAAAATAGATCCTTGACAATCGTTGGAAACGGATTGTACTGCTGCTGGAAAAATATCTCTAGGAGCTCGTACGTGATTTTAAACGGCATGACCTTCACGTGTGCCTCATTCTTGTTTTCACCCTCAAAGTCAATGAGCGAGAGGTTTCTTTGCGAACTTATACATGAGGTAGTTGGCGCAAGCTCACCCTGAGCGAAGTAAGCTGTCTTGTCGAAGTGGGCTCGCTCATTTTGTTTGTGTACGGGCGAGTAGGACTCGCCCCTGTAGATCTGACTTTGGGGAGTGGTTTCGTCGGTCATGTATGACGTTTTTGGAGTGCCTCCAAATTCCCAACCATATCCTGGCTCAGTGCCACCGAACGTTTTAGATTTACCTGATGAGGACAAGTAGGAATACGTCCGACCTCGATTCCCGAAACACTCCTCCGGCATAGAGCTGAGTTTATCCACGCCCGCTGAAGCTGAGGGCGCCGAGCTTGATCTATCTTCGAAAAAAGCATCCCCAGCACTTTTCTGGGAGGAGAAGACTGCAGGACAGGCGATCATGAGACTGTTGAGTTCTTGTTGAGTGACGTGCTCGAAGATGTCGTGTTCATGCTTGCTGCCGAGCTGGAAGGCCGATAAGGCTTCCGCAATCTGCTCTACAGGCTTCCTGCGCCACAAGGCAATGATGGTCTCGATATCATGCTCGCCGTTGGCCAAAGCCTGAAAAATAACGGTACTGGCCGCATCGTGAGCCAGAAGTGCGGCTCGTTCGTCGCGGATCATGAGTTTGGTTTCCAGTTGTCGACTTTCGTAGATGCAGGGGACGCCTAGGCGGGCGCATCGTCCACACGGGTTTTGTCCGTTACACTGTTGGCAGATGATAAAATTATCAGAGCGGTCCTTCAGCTATTGTTACGGTGTCTGTCATGGCGTCCCTGGTGGACATTGGGTCGTGGATGAAGTGCTTTTGGGTGGCCGGGAACAGATTACGGGACGACGCGGCACGAGGAAAGGATGTGTGGTAAGAGGGAGACAATCGACAATCGTGTGACAGCCACCTCGAACCCCAGCGCTCCCACGAGACACAGTGTCGATGGGTCTAAAACCGCGCAAGGGCATACTTACTCGTGTTCGCTTGCTCCGGCAGCCTCGGCAAGCCTTGAATATCTTTCGACCCGTCTTGACCATCGCGTTGGAGGGAGGGATGGGGGGCTCGCATGCCGCGAATGTATAGTGAGGGAATGGGGAGACGTTGTCTGACAGTATCAGGCAGGCGGGCACCCAGTGGTATACCATCGATGTGCGGGTGGCGATAAAGCCGACTTCCGGCGGTGTTGAACATTCACGCTATGGCAGCTTGTCTCGGTGAAACACAGCGTAGCTGTCGCGAGCATTGGTCGAGCGCTCCAGGAAACCTGACGAAGACCTTAGCAGAGCTCGGCGATTTATTTCGGAGGGTTCTCCGACAGACGTGGTTGGCTGGTTCTCCCCAAGCATGTGCTAAAAACAGCCTGGAGGATGCAGCCTTCATCACACCGGTGCTGGCTGCATCTCGTCTACTTGTGTACAACATATTGTTAACGTTGACCTGCATTGTCGACTACCCTGCAGGTTGCTTACCTTCGCTTTTGGATCCTGCCTTGAGGAACTTCTTGAGCTTCAGGTTAGTTTTCTCCGCATTGGTGCTCCTGGTTTCGTTCGTCTCGAGTCGCTGCCGAATCCTGGCGCAAGGGGTAAAGTGCGCTCGAAACGCGACTATCGGCCATCGCATTTCGCAAAGGCACCGCGGTCCATGGATTTTGAGCCTTTTGTCTGCACATCACGCAAGGCTACCCGCCACAGTCATCATCATACTTGTTCATGTTTCACTCCACTTTCGCGTGACAAAAAGACCGGCGGCTACTATCCAACGTTGCGTATATTATCATCTGATAGCTCAGAGAGAAGCACTCAATACAGTCTGGTTGGTGTCGCCCAACTTCAATACTCTTCGCGCATTTCCGCTCATAAAGCCTTCCATGGCATCAGCCCGCAGACTGGCCGTGCCCTTCCCTTGCAAGTATTCGGCAGCTTGATCAACGCACTTAGCCCAGGGAAGCTGTGGGAAGTTCGTGCCGAACAAAACTTTCTTCTGCCCAGTGGTGTTCGCAAACTGGATCAGCTCAGGTGGGTAATACTTCGGGAGATGGGCGCTTGTATCGATGAAGACGTTTTTATGCTTCCATGCAACCGCTATCATCTCAGCTGTCTAAGGATAGCCGATGTGCCCGCAGACGATCTTCAACGCTGGAAACTTGAGCGCCACAACGTCAATATATGGAATCGGCTTGCCGACCTCGCTGGGGCACAAGGGTCCCGTATGTCCGACCTGAGTGAAAAAGGGAACATCGAGCTCGACACACTTGGCATATAGCGGCCAGTAGTGCGCATCGGTAGGAGGCAGGTTCCAGAGCCACGGGACAATTCTCAGGCCTTTGAACCCTTCCTTCTTCACATAATGATCTAGCTCTGCGACAGCGGCTACCGGATCTAGCAAATTAACGCTGGCTATGCCGCATATTCGAGTTGGATGTGAGTGGGTGTAGTCTGCCACTTCGGAATTAGAGAATACAGCCCCCCCAGGTCGATACCAAGCTGTCAAGCAAATCTGAGCCACTCCGGCTGCGTCCATCATGTTCACCAGTTCATCGGGCGAAAGTTTCCTTGCAATTAACTTGGGATCAACATGACTCTGCTCGAAGAGACGCCTTGCTTCTGGTAGTACTGACTACGGAGTTGAATAAGTTAGCGGCTTGTGACGGTAGTTGGTCGTCACCAGGTTATATAGGGATGGGGGCATACATCACCAACGGGGTTGGCCCAGACGTCCACGACCGGGAAATCGAAGGTTGAAGGTGCCATGTCTGAGATTGACAACTCAATGCTCGCTGAATACAATATCTTGAAAGCAGATCGAGAACCATTATTGAGATGTTGCTGACGCGGGCAGGGGCAATCCTCTGATTTGCCTCTTCTTGCCTCGGTATCACATGCCAGGCTACTTAAGTTCCAGGGAGCAGATTGCCCACGCCATACTGCCACCACATAAGGCTCCACAGGCACCCACAGTACTTCAAAAGAGATTCTGTGCTGTTCGCCTTAAACCTCTTATTGAGCTATGACACGATACTTCAGACTCCAAAATTTAAGACCCTATTTCAATGTCTGCAGGCCAGCGTTGTCTTTGATATTGGAACGGAAGACTACGTCATGAAACCACTTTTAACAGCTTACGGTCGATAGGAACCTATTGCTGGAACTAGATTGCTCCAATTTCCAAGGAGAGCTCAGACCCGATTGGAATAGTTGGTTTCTGGGAACCAGAGCCGTTCAGCGGAGGCTGTCCGATCGTTACCCCGAGCATGCATTGCGGGGAAATGCATGTGTGGGAAGTACACCAAGCGCGCCACTTAGCTTCCGGATTGCCTCACTGGGGGTGGAACGTCGCTGCCGTCGGGGCTGCTTTTACTGTGACTGTTCAACATGGGACAACAGCCGCCTCGGGTTATCTGTCGGACAGTACAGCTGGGTGCAGTATCGTGCGAGTCACATTGTCGGCCTACGACTCTCGGAGGCCGATTAAGTGAATGGGTTTCATTTGTATAATTCAAGCATTGAAATAAAGTGTCGTTGCTCGAGGCCGGGGAAGACGCAGGCTGGAACAGAGTTAATAGGGAAGGTCTACTATCTGCTAACTCTACGCGCCTAACCTGTATGATGAAACTGCCCTTAGTTTTTGGCCAGCTATGCTGTGCTTTGCTTGTTGACGCTATTCGCAACCCCATCATATCCGGGTAAGCAGTCTTTGATAGCGTGGAACACCCGGGCTGATTTAGTTTCTAGATGGAATCCGGATGCTGCGATCCTTCGGGTTGGAAGTGACTATTTCATTGCCACATCCTCCTTCGAATTCTTTCCTGGTACACCGATATATCATTCTACCGATCTTGCTAATTGGGAGCTCTACTCGAATGCCCTCACGAACGCCGAGCAACTCCAACTCTATGGCGTTCCCGGCAGTTCAGCCGGCGTATGGGCTCCAACACTCTCATACCATGACGGTGTATTCTACCTTGCAAGCATCACACGATGGGTCTATGACCCTGTGCAAAAGCTTTGGCCTCGTGTCGTTTTCTACACCTCGCCAGACCTCAAGACCTGGTCCGCGCCGATCTGGTGCGAACCGTGGGGCATTGATCCAGCTCTTTTCCATGATCCCGTTTCTGGCAATTCGTACCTCAGTCTTATGGCTCCCAACAACAACGAAGACCGCCTCTGGGGTATCTACCAGTGCCAGATCGATCTGCAGACTGGTCGCTGCATAGGGCCTTACATGGGTCTCTGGAATGGCACTATAGAACATATTGAAGGTGTCCGACCAGAAGGACCCAAAATGATCTACAAAGACGGCTTTTATTATCTCCTTATCGCTGAGTAAAGTACTGATGAGCATCACCGAGCCTCGGTAGCCCGGTCAAGATCCCCAGAAGGTCCCTTCGAGTCAGCGCCCAACAACCCGGTCTTACACAACGGCAGATGGGGCGTTATAAACCTCACGGTACAGTCCACCGGGCACGCAACATTTGTCGACACACCCAATGGTGAGTGGTATGCCTCTTTCCTCGCGAGGCGGAATATCAACGGTTCCTCGCCACTCGGAAGAGAAGGGTTTCTGACCACTGTGGAGTGGACGGATGATGCTTGGCCTGTCTTCAACGGCGGAGACCCAATCACTTTGAGCCAGAGCTTTGGGTCAGCACCTGACCAGAACATGGTTCCAGAGGCTTTCGTGGATACTTTCAACAGTGCCTTCCTACACCCAGAGTGGTACCAGCTCCGCACGCCATACACGGTTAATTACAAGCTTGGGGATAGCTCTTGTGGATCAGGATTGACACTGCTGCCGGACGTGTTTGGTTTAAGTGACCGAGACACGCCAGCTGCTTTGCTTAGGAAGCAAAATTCTCTTAACATGACGTTTTCAGCCACCTTTAAGAAAACGGATAAGCCCCTTAATATCAGGCAATCGGTCGGTATATCCGCCTATTTAAGCGATCTCGCTCATCAGGATATTGGCATTGCTGGCTGTCAGAATGCTGAAGGCATGTGTATTTATGTATCTCTTATCATGGACGACACATCAACTGTAAGCTTCATTAATCCCTTATTCCATTCATGAGTACACTGACGCTCTTGGTATCACAGAGGAGCGAGGTTCTGCTCAATAATACTGTCATTCCAGCCGATTAAACTCTGCATATTCGAGCAGAGCCTCTAGAGTACTACCTTGGATACTCCTTCGGCGAAAACGATATCCACTGGCTGGCCAAGTTCTCCTCGTACTGGATGGCATTCGCTCATCCGGAATATCTCGTCTTCACCGGAGCGAGCTTTGCTCTTTTCGCAAGCGGAGGAGGTGAGCCGTGGGGCTTCGACAGCACAGATGTCGGCTTCACGAAGGTGGAAGAAGAGTACTTTGAAGAGGATATCCCTGACTACGATAATTGGGTCTAGATAGATACCAAATGTTTCTCCCAATCCCGAGACCCGGAAGCAACTAACCCACCAACGCAAAAAAATGGTCTGCTCATACCAATCCGCGATTCGCCCAGCGCCGAGGGGCGAACCTGTAGGTATTGATGGTTGCTTGTCTGAATGGGTTTTCCGCCGCCGTTGTAGATAGTTTCGAGGTGCTGCTGCGAGATGGGAGGCGTCGCTTTAGAAGTGTATGTAGCAGGTGGAGTGCTGACCACGGTGGATGAAGGGCAGAGTTATAGATTCTGGAGTGCTTCGCAGTCAGTGAAGAGGGGCAATGCCTACACACCAGCCTCGCGCCTACGTCAATATACTCACCCGGAACGCGCCCCGTTCCAGCATCTCGACCACCTCAGGAACTGGCCCCGGTCCCAAGTTTCATGGAGCATAGGGAATGGGTCCCGTTCCGCCTTACACTGGTCTTTTGCCCCTGTCAATCCCAATCTCCCACATTTCCGTGGGAACGTAGCCCGTTCTGCGTCCTAAACTTCCATTCCACCTACCCAACTTCCCCTCCATACTTTTCTCCTTGCTTGATTAGGAGATTTAGATCATTTGCTCTGTCTGGCATGGAGAGTTCTAAGGAAAAGCCCGGCTGGCCCTCTCAACGAAGGCTGTTTATCGCCCAAACCCCCCACGCAGCCATGCCCCAACCCTGAGCAGCTGCGGAAACTCGCGTCTCTCGACTTAAACTACAATCAGCGGCCTGAGCGGCAATCATCTGTATCCAATGTGGTTTTGCCCTCAAGCCTGGCACGGAACACATATCGAGGCATCTCAGCGAGAAGCACAACATCCCCAAGCAACGCCGTCATGACCTGAATCGACTAATACAATCTCTGAGCCTGCCAGACCCTACAGGCCTTCCTTTACGACCTGTCTGGTCTAAGCCGCACCCGCATTTCGCCCAGCACACGGAATACTGCTGCGTACATTGCAACAAGCGATCAACGAGCTTCGAGGTGATCTCACCTCGGAAAGTATAGCCCCTACAGGCCCGACCGAAGTATCATGCCGGTGTATCTGAAACAGTGGGGCGACCGGATAAGACATGTTCAGCTCAATTCAAATCACAACGTCCTCAACAGTCGCGATGTACCTTGCATTCCGATATCTTCTCTTGGCGCGATAGGCGGAGCTCACAAACGCCAGGCACATGTGTCCCGGTGACCTAACAGTCTGGATCCATTTCTAAGTCGCCCATTCGATTTACCTAGGTTGCAAACACTCGCTACGAATCGACCTCGAGCCAGTCGATGTCGAGTTTTTCTTAATAAGGAAGAGTGGATACCTTATACATCTTTGCAGCGCTTGCCATCCTCATATAGTCGTTGGCGTTTCGAGTAAAGCAGAGGAAGGTGTCCAGAGCATGGCCAATGACGGAGGCTGTCTCAGTGCGTTGCACCGGGGGGACTGAGCGATGCGAGCGATGTCAGACGTTTGGGTGTTGGCTCAATGACTTTTACCTTGGCAGTGACCCTTGTTCACGTCCTTGCTATCGTCGCCTACATTGTATTTCTCGCGGGGAGTGGGCCGAAGGCAAAACTTCAGAGGAGGTTTATGACTGATTAGTGTCGTGGTGGCGCCGGCATGTTGAGTCCATATTGCGCCTTCCTTTACCAGTAAAAGTGGAAGGCTTACTCGAGAGGACGCGGCTGTACCATGTCGCTTTCCATGACTTGGGCCGTTGGTTTTACTGTGCTGTGGAGGCTAGAGAGAGCCAAGAGGTACTACAATGTCTTTTCACGCCGCTGGATTTAGTCTTTGGGTATATGGACGTTTTTAACTTGGCCAGTGTGGGACAGCAGTGTGCAGAGTGTTCGATCGAACTTGGCGGGGGTAGTTGTTGTCTGGCAATCGCGGGGTCGTTGCTTTCTTGCCCACCTGAGCTAGGCACCCTCGTGCATGCTTTTGGAAGAGGCTGCGAACAGGATAGTCCATCGGCTTTGTAGAGCTTTGTACCTGAGGTTGTCTCGGACGGCCTCTTCTCAAGCTTCATTGTACATGATGTCAGGAACCTCGCAGGTACCTAGCCGCGAGGGCCCTGCGACCAGGCCGGCCACGACCACGTGTGCACACGTACATAAGCTTGCCAGAGCATTCGATCAACCTTAGAACCTTCAGAGATTAATACAGTCACCTGTTGCACCCCAGCTATTATTCTTCTGCCTCGCTATGTCCTAGCTGCGAGCTCCCATTTGTGACACCTCAAAATGTTATATAGGTGCTGACATTGTATCTTTTATTCTCTTTAATAACCTGAGTCATAATAGGTTAATCTCTGTCAATGTTAGCCGCAAGGTTAGGTACGTAATTACCCAAATCTAATCTGGGGAAAGCCTCAGAACCAAGTCTTATCGGCGTGACTGTGACATCCCGCAGAATCTTAGCATCACGAGCCATTCGATAGAGTCTTCGGGCGGCTGTTCGATACTGTCCTACTTTCCAGATGATATCTCTTAGACCAGGGTACTCGGTGGGACCCAGCACCTTGTTTGGCACCGATGTGAATATTCCATTCATATCTCCGAGCTGAGTCCAGGGATGCGCTTCCTCAACAACTTTCACCAGCTCAGGTATAACTTGATGTTTAGAGAAGGATTTGAGGACAGCGATAAGCTTCCTCGTCACATCAATAAACCTGCCTGTGTCGATCGTCTTCAGGGTTGATATGACTTCGACAAGGACTTGGAGCCTCTCATGCAGAGGTCGTCTTTGTTTTCCGCGTTTATGCCTTCTGAAGCGCAGACGACTCAATATACGTTCCCTGCAAGCGTCAACAATCTTAGCAAAGACTTTTAGCTCCAGTTCCGTGTGGTACGCTATTCAGTCCTGTTCTTAGTATTTTATTTAAGCAAGGAGATGGAGAATCAACAACAAACCTCACCATCGGATGTCTCCCGCAAAGTGTCGAAGATGCAATTCAACGCCGTCTTGATGTCCGCTAGGTACTGGTTTCCATCTCTCTCGCTGGCCTTATTGATGGCGACGAGGACTTCTAAAGCTTCGGAATGGGAAGTCTCCCGAACGACGATGGCGGTTACGTGATTTGTGTCCTCTTGAATTCCCGAAAGTGTGGCCAATATGCTGGTGAGTCGGCATTCCTGCTTGAGCGAAAGCACACTCGAAGGGACATCGCTCGAAGGCTGAGATATCTCTCTGAGAATCGGCTGCATGGGGACGTCATGGAGAAACTGCAACAATGCGATATTCTCCGCGCAGGTAATGACTGGCGCGACGCTGTTTGTAGTCTGCATTTTGGGTACTTTTGATCTCTGGGACAGCTCTCCGAGGAGCAATCAGCATTTTGTCAAAAAGGTAGAAGTCACCGCGGTCGCTTTGTGAGGAAAGGTCCTTAACTGATTTGTGTTGTCGCACAATATTCTCTGCTCTTCTCCCCCGCTGGCCTGCCGTCAACGAGTCTTGCATGTGGCCCGACTTCCCGCAGCAGTGCCTTGAGGAACGACAGGCCTCCTACCGTCAGCTGCCGTCCGCAAATCACCCGCTGTCTATGAACTGGGTTTAGGATTGGTCCTTCCTGCTGCTGCGACATAATTGGGTGGATGGTTGGTGGCTGCAGCCTGGACTGGAGCCTCCCGTTAGACAGCATGCAAATTAACAAAACCCGCAGCCGGCAGAAGTCTCTAAGAGCTCTGAGGGTGGTGGCCGAGCACACTAACCGTGGCCTCTAGCCGTAGCCGAACAACGTTAAGACCGCTTGATGCATGCCGAGCCGATCATTGCTTACAGGCCCAGGTTGAGGTCATTTTCGACGTATCAGAAGCGAAACATTTGGAACCAAGTGCAACCACACAGAAGATAGTGAGCTGATCAATAGTCCCGTTTTGACCTGCAGCCACAAACAACTCCGACTCGCTGTCACACGCTGGACGCAAAGCTGAAAGGCGAAGTGCAACTAGCTTCATAATGAGAGGTCCGCATAGCAGTGGCTGGTGCTAGCAGGCTCTTGATCAAAGCATACGGGGCGGTCCTGGTTTAATTTTGTTGGTCTTTACCTTCTGCAGTGTTAATTTTATAGTCCCAATCTTCGCGGATCCTCGAAGGGCCTGGGCAACGGGCAAATGAAAAGATAGGGCGTTTGAGGCGCAATGTAGTCGATTGAGACAGTAACGGTTGCAGATCAAAGCTCTAGAATCGGCTAAAAGGCCGCGTTGGTTTTCATTTCCAAACTTCTGAGAAACATGCAGTGCTTGTTTCTGGTGTCAAAGCATTTCCTCTTAGACGAATGACGAATGACTAAGAGCATTAGTAACGAGCCCTCCGAGTTTTCCCGTATCCAAGGAACTTACGGATAGATCCCTTATGGGATAGGCGCCCATAAAAGAATAGAGCAGTAGGACTGGCAAGTTGCGTAAAGCCAGCCTCCCATCAGAGGAACCGGCAGAGTCGCACCAGCGCAGGTCGCTTGACAGGCGGCGTAAGTGAAAGGTCCGGCCGTGACGCCCTGGATCATGGCGATAGCAACGTTCAAGGCAGTCGCGGGCTTCATGATGAATGCTTTGGGGCTTTCGTCTCTTCCTATGCACGCGAAACAAGGTTTAATATTGAAGACTGGAAGGCGGGACATCCTTACTTTTCAGTGTCAGGGTCAGGGATATTAACACGCCAGACCCGCAGCAGGCCGATCAGGCTTGATCTCACACCGTGTGATCAACAGCATGTGTGGCGCTCCCCCACACTCAGCGCTCATAGGGCGCGGGCCGTAACTGCGGAGTCAAACGATTGTGGGGGCCTTGGACCATTAACTCCCCACTACCCTGTAACCTCTACAACTCCAGTTGCGCTTTGAGGAACACGATATATTTGCTGCGAAGTCCGGAGCCTCGATGAGCTGGCTTGATTTTCTTCATGTCATCGCGTCTCCCCTTGCTTAGCCTACGAAGCTCAACCTACGAAGACATGCCAAGACATGCCGTTAATGGCTTATTAGTCAGTTTGCTCAAATGTCTTCCTCCGGAGCTGTCAAATTTTTTTCAAAACACGCGGGCCCAATGAGCCGCGGCCACGCTCAAGTGCGCCAGGTTGACGTGGCAAAGCGCAGACCGGTCTCACCGTATTAGCTTCAAAGGTTGCAGTAAATTCGCTGGACCATGCGCACGGAGAAGATCAGCCGCAATCCTGGAAACATTAAGGCTTCTTTTTCATCATATCAGCGGTAGCATAGCGTGCACTAGCTAGGTTCCTCGAACAGTCGAGGGCAATGTCGTTTGATCACTAATAGTTATATTCAATCGGAGATAGCATTAAAAGGGTCTGTAGGAAGACCGGCGCTGCCTGACACTACTTGTGGTGGCGTTCACGCTGACAATGAGATTGTTCTGATCATGCGCAGCTAAGACTGCAAGTCAGGAAAGTTTCCTCTAGCTGGACTGCAGGCAGTCATACCTATATCACACCTGGAGCGCTACGTCCATACGTCCCGCGGTGCCTGCAGTCACAGGACACAAGGAAAACCTAGCCCCACTGGCCATTCAACTTACCATTGGGCGTGTTGCCCAGGGTGATGCCGGCCACTGTGTCGTGCCGGGCAAAATGAGCGCTACCGGCCCTCATTTGAAAGTGTGAAATTGACGCAGAACAGCTCTTTGTTGAAACAAGTCTTTTGCTTCAGTACCATACTCTTTTCACCCGTAGCACACGTCCTATAGCTAGAGCCTGCTATCTTCCTGACACTCACATACACGTGATCTGTGCACTCAAGGTAGGAAACAAATCTATGTTCGATTGCTATGCTCTTCGTGTTGAGTGCCAACTAGTACATGGTCCAACGCTAACAAATCCAAGATATGGACTCCACAGAGTCGTATACCGTTCGCAAGATCCCCGGTAAGGGCGTCGGCCTCGTCGCGAGCGTTACCATCCGCAAAGGGACTCGCATTTTGGCCGAGGCCCCGATACTGAGAATATCGCGTTCTTCTAATACGGTCGACAATGTTTGCGAAGCCCTTTCCAGAGATGTAACAGCACTCGGCGAGAGGGACAGACAAACATTCCACTCCCTGTACAACGCTTTCCCGAGCGACACTAGCAAAGACTTGGATATCCCCCGCACAAATGCCCTACCTCTTGGATTCGATGCAAATACAGGAGGGATGTTCCCGGTTGAATCACGGATTAACCATGCGTGTCTCCAGAATTCCCAGAACACTTGGAACGAGGCTCTGCAGCATTTGACCATACACGCCATCAGGGACATCGAGAAGGATGAAGAGATTACAATCTGTTACCTGCGAGAACGGATAAGTCGAGAAGTCCGACAACAATTCTTACAAAAGAAGTTTTGCTTCACCTGCTCCTGTGAGCTATCCTCTCTTCCTACATCCAGGCGCGAGTCGAGTGACACGAGACTGGACGAAATACAGCGCCTCGATGAAGCCATCGGCAGCGGCTTCGACATAATATACGCTCCCCTCACGGCTCTAAATGATGTCCCAAGGGTCCTTACGCTATGCGATGAAGGAGGAATTGCCGGTGGGACTATCCGCGCGCATATTAAGACGCGTTCCAGATTGCTGTTTTCCACGGCGACGTGGTACGAGGGAACGTGTTCGCTGGTCGCGCCGTTACCTCTCGTACCGTACTCGAAGGCTCCGATAGCCCTACGGTGCATCGTTTAAGGAGCCTAGCAAATGATCCAACGCAACACAGCAAGTATGGCTACAAATTTGAATGGTCGACGTCGGCAGAAGATATTCCTAAAATTGTCTCAGCAGAGGAGTTCGAATCTTGGCTCTGGAGAGATCCAAAATTGCCCACTCAAGATTCAGTTACGCGGCAGTACGCTAGCCTGCGTGAAGAGTATACTTTTCCTCCATTCGCTTCAATTCCGGACGAGAATGATCTTGACTATGAGTTCTGGACGCCACAAGACGATTACCAATACCATCCACGCAAGCATTGGTGTCTCCTCGCCGAAATTACTAGTATAGAACGGTTTATGCGTCTTAGGCTTTTTGTGGAGGACAAATGTGCGGATATATTCCCATTTCATTCTGCACAGATAATCACGGCGCGGAACTGGACCATTCCTTTGTTCGCGTGAGGTACATAGTAGCCGTTCTCTATCCTGAACAACACAGGTTTCTGGACATGACTGTGGGTATTAGGCACGAGAACCCTAGAGCCTTTAAGGTGAGCCCTTCTTCATTCACGCACGGATAGATCAGGCCACTGATCGCAATAGATCTTCCCGATTCAGTTGAATGACCTTTTTCGGCTGAGCGACCGAGCTCAGCTATATGCTACCCAGCAAGAAGAAGGCGAAAGAATATGTCAGGCGTGTGAGAACAGAAGCAAAGCATTAAAAAAATGCTCTAAATGCTCCATGGCCTGGTACTGCGATAAGGTTTGTGCACTTCGTCTTTTGGTACCTGCAAGGTTGTCTGCTGCTAACTCATACGTGTCATAGATCTGTCAAGCCTCGGGGTGGAAAGAGAAGGGCCATAAGCAAGACTGCAAGCTTCTCTCCCATTCCGACGTACAATTGTTGCTACGTCTACACCGACCCGGCCACGATAAATGGCACGCATTTTCAGACGGCTGAAGAGGGCATAACATGTAGCTTACTTTACATTGAAATTGTTGTCTGAGATTCACAATGTCGCATACTAGCAAACGACGCGAGACTTCTTTGTCATGGCCCCTTCCTACCAGCAGCTAGGCGGTGCAGAGCCCCTCTAGATAGACACAAGGAGAGCACATGCATCATCTAGTCGATCTCCTCGATCTCCTCAGTTCAATGTGCCACTCCAAAGACTGATGGGACCATCGGCGGTGTGCCTAAGGCCGCTTGAGGTCCGATTCGGAATCATCTTGTCTAGCGGTACTTCTCTGGGATCCGGAAGGCCGAGAGAGCGGACAACCAGGTTTACACCATGACGCTGATCCTTGGGCACAACATGCTTTCTCCGAGGTGACGCGATACCCCTCTCGCCATCAGGTCTTAGGGCATAGACACACTGTCGACGCAGAACAGCCAGCTCATCGGAGTAGCTCTAGTAGAGTTCAAGTGTACTGTAACCAATGGTTCGACATCGTTGGACCCTAAGCCGGGACGTGCCCTCATTGCCCGCCACCCAGAGCCCGATCTGGATACGATTTGCTTCTCGTCCCTCTGCCATATGACACTCCGAGAGCGCAGTGTCGAAACCGTCGCAGGGCAGGAAACAGACAGGGCAGCAAGCCGACCACCGCTGAAGCAACTTCTTGACCTGCTCCCCGTTGAAGCGATTCTCAACATGGGTGTCCGCCACGTGGTGAATTTAGGATACCGCCACCCGACCTTGCCTTACCAGACGTATAGGTCGTCCTGGCATTGCCGTATGGGCTTCGGTAGGCTTCGACAGACCAGTAAGCCTGCTGGTCCTTTCTGTGATAGTCTGACCACGTCCGCTGATCGAGCACGGCGTGTTGGACGGCGCGCTGTCCTGTAACCGAATGAGCCGCCAGGCGTCGGCCCCGGTCGCTCAGGTGGGCTACAACATTGAGATAGGGGGCCTGACTAGTTGTTGGGCCTCACTCACTTCTCCAGCATTCAAATGGCACATGCCACTGGCAAACTCGGGGTTGCCCTGCCGCGTAAGTTTCGTATCGTGTGAATCATAACTGCTCGCAGCCACGCGAGCGCTCCGGTCCCGAAGTTCTGAGGTCCTTGGGAACGCGCAGGCGGCTGTCCGGGTCGCCCATACTGTTGCGGCCGGGTTGCCTATGGTGCTGCTGAGACTATAGGGAGATTGGAATTGACAGGGGGCCCGTTCCTGACGTGGTAGAATGCAGGGGTCATGGGAACAAAGGTGATTGGTCAAGGTGCTGGAACGGGGCGCGTTCCGGGCGAGTATACTAGAGTAGGCCCGCGGCGGAAGTTAGGTAGCCCTTCAGGCTATAATCCCGGTCTACCAGCCTATAGCTGCTCGATTTAGGGGCTAAGAAGTTTTAGTGAAAAAGAAATACCATCTAAGAGGCTTTATAAAAATATCTAATTTCGTAAAAAACTTTATAAGCAAACTCTTAAGCGTAGTGCTAGCGCACCATAGCATTAGCTTAACCCCTAGGCACCGCTTATCAGTCTATCACCTAACCCAACCACGGATAAAGGAGAGACAATACTTAAAGATTCTTCTCCTTAGGGTGAGTCTAGTTTCGTAAAAGAGCTACTTGCTATTACGTTTACGCCGGTGCCGAGAAGCAGGCTTCATAAAGGAGATTCTTTAGCTATAGTATACCCCTTTTCCTCTTACTACGGGCACGTTTTACAAAGCGACGATAAATTTATATGATAGCCGAGATTCCTTAATAATTTCAGCAAAATGACCCAATTACGGTTCGCTTTGCGACGCCTCTAGAAACGCCCATAACGCGCATGGTTACTAAAAAGTCCAGCGCAGCTTAGACGTGATACTTACTAAGCCTAGACAGAGACTCAATAGCATTTGAGGCTGTGCAAGAACACCTATCTTGACTGTCTCTGATCCTGCTCCAATCATTTCCTTGAGATCGGCGCCATGTCTCTACTTGAACATGAGCTTGTGCGGCCGTCGCAACGCGGCCAAGGAAATCGACCGATACGTCTTGAAGCAGGGGTCGAAACAATCACATCGAGGCAGTGCAATACTTCATTGGCAATGCTGCAATGCTGCAATGCTGCACATAAGAATGTCACTTGAAGACGTCCTTCGGGTCATCAAGGGAGCGGTGATGTTCAGGGGCTAACTACCCATCCAAGCCATCATCTACAGCCGTCATCCACACTTCGGGCGATATAGGACGAACGAGCTTTCAATGGGGCTGTGCAGTATTCATGATAGCTTCTTAACATTCTTTGGATATTGGCAAGCGTTTTGCGGCTTTTAAGTAGAGTACACTCTCTTCCGAGTGTCGCAGTGCAGCAAGCGGCGAGCTTGAACACAACATAACACGAAAGCCAGGAATGCGTGCTTCCAGTACAGGACCCTCTAGATTTTCTTAATCATTTAGAGATTTCAATCTATGGTCTTTTTGAAGCTGATACGTACGTCACGGAGTCGATGTGTCTCTCGACCATCAGGATTGCCGGCGAGTTCACAGCTTCAATAGGACCATGCGCATCAATGCGTTTCCTCAGTAGGCTGTGAAAAGCCTCGTCTCCACTATATCCCGTTAGTTGATGCTAATTACGACAAAAACTTCCGCCGGCATGGGCTTGTTGTCGTGCTCCCTAACTACCCTCAAGCAGTGAGATTATCGTGATCCGAGTCAGGACGGTGCCAGCCAAGGACGGAGTGCAGCCGGCGGAATCCGTTTGTGGCAGTGCATGCACGAGGTATGCACGACAACTTAGATCACGAAAGGCTACGACTCACAACACGGTGATCCAATCCAGGATTACTCAACTCACGACGCTCCTTCAACAGAACAACACAAAAATAGATCACTCGGATTACTACGCTCCTCGTGAGCCTGTAATTACAATTCTCAATGTTTTAGATACAATTTCACAACGTCAGCACTCGACTGACAACCCTCAGTCTCGCACTTGTGACCAAACGTACGAAGAAATCGACTTTTGTTCTACCGACCCTGGACATTGTCCAGACCCGAACGTCACACATGACTACCAACAAGTTAAAGTCCCCCTTATCAGACGATATCTCACTGGTTCAATACCGTGCTCGCAACTGTGCTTGCTTCCGGGACGAAGAAAGTGCTAAGTGGCTCAATATCCCCATTTGTACCTTAACCGTTGACACAGCCTAACCAAACCCGCGACACCGCTGGAAATCCTTTGTAACGGACGCCGAATTCTTATTGAGTAGACGTACATATGTAGTGGGTTGCAATCACAGCAGCTTCAGAGAACAAGGAGACTCGCGACTGTTGAGTAGGAGTTTCTGTATTTTGCGATCAGTACAGTAGGACTATCTCTTTCAGCTTTGAGTGAAGTTGCGGGGACCGGTGGTACTGTTTTCCAACACTCCTGATACCTGAACCCGCGCACTCCTCGCGCCAGCTGAAGATGTACAAAATTAATCTTGGATTCCTCGCCGAAAACAGCTGCCGGACGCTTGCGTAGACCATGGAGTATTGCTGGCCCACCGCCTCCACTTTTGAATGGAAAGCATGTAACTGCGGACATCTGAAACGAGAATAAGGGCTAGCTGCTATAACGGGTCTACCTCCGCCTTGGCGAATGCCCCGTAGAAGCCGGGGGAGCGAGCGTGCAAACTGTACTTAGCACAGCTAGGATTCGGCAGATAGCTTCGTAAGTAAGTTATAGAAGAGGAACAACTTGATCAAGTACCGCGCTCCCACTGGTTTATACACGTCGTCACTCAACGGCAAGGTGGAAGTGCTTGACTGGCTCAAACGTGTTGTGTTGAATACGGCCGAATTCCCCAATCGCAGCGATCCCCAACTACCAGTCCGGCATGACTCACGATTTCCCAAGCCCCATGTCTACTTTCACCAAGGTGGTACAGCCCACCACCCCGGCAATATTCAAAGCAATTGTAGTCAAACTCAAGAGACTACTAACAATCCAAAGCCATCATGACCTTCCCGTCTTTCGTCTGTTGACCCTTACTACTATGCCCCCCAGCTTCGGCTACCATTATCTTCCGGTGTCGTAGTGGCCCCCGTTCAGCGTAGTACCGCACGGTGGAGGCGCGGTTATTTGTACACCGTGTGCGAAAAACTTTAAGGGAATAGTGACTCGGTGGCCTTTGAGGTTACCTCAGCAAGTGGGATAGGCGTGGGATCGAATTCAGGCAGTAGTCTAATATGCTTGACAACAGGTAGGCATCAACCAGGAACCAGAATCAGTCTTGGAGATAGCATTGTAGTCTTTCATCTACAGGGCAAGCCTCTTGGCGTCCTTCCCTGGGGCCTTTACCTGAAAGCCTTCTTCCCTCTCAGCTCGATCAAGTGTAATATTCTGTCATGGGAGAAGCTCTGTCCTCGTTGGAGAGCTCACGCAATGCGGTTGGCTTGAGGGCAGAGTTGCTGATGAAACACGACGTACCGCTCTTTCAGAAAGTGGCGGGCTAAGAGCCGCCAGCTGTGCTCCAAACATGACTCTGTATTATCCAAATGAGACTTACGTATTATAGCTGTCCACCCCGCTGGAGTTGTGTTGACCGTTCGACCTGCGTTCAAGATTTGTAGGAGTGGGATTCCGTGGTTCCGATAGTCCCCTGGTTTGATCAAACTCCACAGACATCTCCAGTAGACGTTCGAGTGATGCGCTCTGAATCTCATGGTTCAAAATCATACAAGCAACTTCTTGCTCCGACGGAAGCTGCTGTGGATTACGAGGTGACTCTTGTTGCGTATGATTTATTCTTTCATAGGTCTCGGCTGATTCCAATATTGATTGTGCGCACAACTCGAGCTAATGAAAGTTAGCCAATTCTGTTGTGTATGATTCTCGTTGGACTGCTCTACTTGCACGCTTCACAACCTCTCTATACGACCAAGGGGACGAGCAGACTTGGTGCTCCGTCGGCGCCAAAACTCTGCTCCCTCCACTTTGGTATATTTACTTTCGTTGGTCCGATCCTAGCTCAAGTGGCGTTGCGTATAACTGTTTCGTGGAAGATTGGCACACAAGGATGGAGACACGAAGTCCCGAGAAGGGACGCAAAGATATCCAGATCAAATCGTGTCTTCATGTAAATGAGCCCGATTGACTCCTTAGGTGCAGTTGCAAGCTATACGAAGCAGACCATTATATATAGACAATGCGCTACGGCAATCCCTGGATTTTACGCACAAAGCCCAGTGATCAACTGCCATTCAGGTGAACGTCGGGCTCTGCTGAAGCCAACCAAGAGACGACGAGGGACGGCATCAGTGGCGAATTAGAGGTAGCTTATCCCCCACAGGAAAAAGGAACTGACTTTTGTCTTGTTTGTGACCTTTTGCAACGGCACTTGGGTGTGATCCATTTGCTTTTTTTGGTGATGAGGTTAATGCCGATCGCCTACAGCTGCCGTCACTTTTGTTGGCATGGGACTCTGCTATCCAATCAGGGATCCAACTGACTGTGGAGCAGGCTATCCCGAGCTGAGTCTCGCAGCATGTTATGGAGTCTGCGTAAGGCGGGTTCACATTGCGACGGCTTAAGTGAAACATGCAGTCGGTGGAACGGCCAAAGCTAGAGCCAGTATTATCAGAGTGTGTCGGTGGGGAGGTGGCAAGTTACTACGCTTGAGTTCACAGGCAGCGCGAAGCTGTCTCAGAATCTGCTCCCAGCACAAGCCTGACTGAATACGGAGTACAGTAGCGTCCAAGACAAGGATTAAAATTGCAGTTGAGTGTTCGTGCGAAAATCTCAACCCTACATTGAGCAACGGCATGGGTGACCGTTGAAGCATACAAGGGTTATACTTGGTGTCTATTTTGCTAACTAAGCTATTGTTACGACCCGTCATGCGGCCTTCACGTGACTCTGAAATACCCCCACAATTTCCACCTATCATAACCCCGGATTCCACAGCGACTCACCTTGGATTACTGGATCACGGTGAGCCAACGCTCCAAACACCAGGAAACACACGGATCACTGGATCACGACGCTCCAGTGATCCTCACAAAGCCAACTAGTATATAGGACTCACAAGTCACTCACATTCATTAGGTACAACTCAGCTATCAATACAATTGTCAACGCTTAGTTACCCCCAGTTCCATAACTTCAGCACTCGACTGTGACGACTACCCAGTCTCGCACTTGTGACCCAACGTACTACGAACAACAAACCGACCCTCTGATCTACCTACCCTGTATTAGAACAGGCCTGAACGTCACAGCTATCCCGCTATTTCGTTTACCGCGAGGGGTAACTAGGCTAGTCATAGTAATTATTAATAACCGAGATAAAGGAAAGGTAAAAGAGCGATATAGGGTTAGGGTTATACTTAGTATCTATTTTGCTAACTAAGCTATCCCGCTATTTTATTTACCGCGAGGGGTAACTAAGCTAGTTATAGTAATTATTAATAACCGAGATAAAGGAAAGGTAAAAGAGCGATATAAAACCCTAAGGAATAATAAGAAAAGAGATAAGGGAATAAAGAGGGAAATAGCTAGCTATAATAGCCATAGCTATAATAGCCATAGTTATAGTAGCCTTAGCTATAGTAGCTATGGTTATAGTAGGTGGCTATATGTGACGTTCGGGCCTGGTCTAACTACAGGGTAGGTAGATCAGAGGGTCGGTTTGTTGTTCGTAGTACTTTGGGTCACAAGTGCGAGACTGGGTACTCGTCACAGTCGAGTGCTGAAGTTATGGAGCTAGAGGTAACTAAGCGTTGACAATTGTATTGATAGCTGAGTTGTGTCTAATGAATGTGAGTGACTTGTGAGTCCTATATACTAGTTGGTTTTGTGAGGATCACAGGAGCGCCGTGATCCAGTGATCCGTGAGTTCCTGGTGTTTGGAGCGCAGGCTCACCGTGATCCAGTGATCCAAGGTGAGCTGTTGGTGAGCTGTTGGTTATGATAGGTGAAAATTGTGGGGGTGTTTCAGGGTCACGTGAGGGCCGCATGACGGGTCGTAACACCTATACTTCCGGCGTTTAGCCTCGGCGGCCTCCCCTAGCGTGCTATAGGGGTCCCCCTTTTTCGAGTCCTTGGCTATAGCTACGATCTGGATATCGTAGTAATAGCGGCTATTCCCTAGCGTAGCGGCTAGATCGGCCCTAAGGCTCGAATCCGCGCTAATAAGGGGCTCCGATTCGACCGCTAACGCTACCCGGCTAGATAGAGTGTTTTTAAAGGCACGGGTAATAGCGTTATGGCGGTTAATCCACCCCCTAGCGGCTGCCTTGCACGTATCGGCGTGGCCGATAGTGCTAGGGATAGCGCCGCAGAAGCTGCAGAGGCTGGGATCGGGTCTAGCCCCAGGGCTAGCCGGCTGATCTAGCCTAGCCGGCTGCTAGACCTAGCCCTTGATCTAGCCGTTGATCTGGACCTTGGTCTAGGGTAACCTTGGTCTGATGGGTGGTCTGAATCCGGATCTGGGTTAGGATCGGGGTCAGGATCGGGGCTGTGGGTAGCTGATCTGGCCGGTGAGGGGGCCTAGGGCTAGGGAAGCCCCCTAGACCCCTAGGGCTCCTAGGGGGGTCTGTGGGGTCCCTGAAAACGATGGGTGCCCCTATGCTAGCTAGCGTAGGGCTGCTGGACCATCTGGCGGCTAGGAATAGCTGATCTGCTAGCTCCTTGTGTGGTAGGATTCCTAGGCCGCCTAACCTGGGAGCATTTTCGGAGCCGGCGATGGAAATAGGCCCCTCTATTTGGGGGAGGGTAGATCCCGGTATTTAGAAGATGGTGGGTTGCTAGTCCCCATGCCTCTGATGTTCGATGCTAACTACTGGAGACCGGAAGATATTTGCATCCGCAAGCAACTCCTCCGAAAATGGCCCTTTACCACCTGGAAATTCGTCGTGGACACACAGTGCTGCCCAAGTTCGCCTCCAGGATTTTGAACAACAAAAGTCCAAGGCAGTCATTGCGATTACCATGAGCTGGCCGACCGATACGGGTGGCATTGAGAGTGATGACATTAGCTTCGACATGGCATGTCTCCGCGCTGGCTCGGCTGCTAAAGACAATGGTAACGACAGCGATGGTGACGGTGGTAACGATGAGGATGGCGAAGATATCGCGGCTAGCCGAGAGTTAGCAATGTCGGTGTTGGCTTTCGGCGTTTTAGTATCGTTCCTCTTAGTCACTCCTTAAAGTCAGGGGTTGTTTCTGCATTTAGAAAGCGCCACAGGGATAGGGGACACTATTAGTGTTTGCAGTCTAATGTGCGGTAGGGGATAAATCAACAATTATACCGGGGGTTTCAAGAAAAGGGCGCAATATGTGTATTGCCTTTAACTTCATCTCATTACCCATGGCAATGCTGAGCCCTTGAACTTGATTCGAATGGGTGAATGGCCGCCTAAACCTTGGCTCAAGGATTTGCCGAGTTTATGTTATGCACCTCCCTTCCTATTCCCAACTACCTGTCCATTGGGACGTACCTCATAGTCGAGTTGCAACACTTAACATCATTATTATTAATGCACCCGATGTCTTTATCTTTAGCAATCCGCTCTAGAGAGTTGCATAAGACCATTCGAGCCATCTATCTCACCCGGCGGTAGTAATGAGCCACTGGTTGCTATTTTCCCGTTCTTGGAAAAGGTAGCAGCAAGGGGCAACAAAGACCTCCCACCGCGGCCAAGCTTAACTAGGGGGGTGCTGTCATTCCTCAAGATGATTCACAGCGACATTAACATGTCATGACGATAGCCTTCAATATGGACAGTTTGAATAGCCTGCTGGCAGATAGATGGTTAGGTTTCAGAGACCAGCTGGAGAATTGGTACTTGGGGCTTCCGGTGTCTTCTTTGCCGAAAAATACCATCTGGCCAGCCCAAATTGCCAAGCAGTAAATTGCGGAGACTCCATTCCCTTGCGTCGTGAGCACATACGGTCGACAGTGGTACTCTGGACCGCCTGGAGGATCAGGGGAAGCATGCGCACATCGTGGCTGTGACCTGCAGTTTGCTCCTCGATAGGCAGATACCGGAGGATCTCAACCTCCTGGAAGTGCATATCAGGATGGACATCCTTGAGGACAGGAGCGTGTTTGGACCAGTGTGGTCGGCATAAGCGCTCGATTCAGGGACTATGAACGATGAAGACTCGAGTCGGTTGGAGAACCTGCTAATGAAACACAGCCTCAAGGTTTAATGATACAAGGGCGGTATCTACACTACAGGATATAGAAGGTGACCGAGGTTGAGGGAGAGTCGTATATCAGAAGTAAATGACAACGAAGAGGGCAGCCCAAGCCAAGAGCTTGGGACAAGAAAGAAGAGCGCAAAACCAACAGTCGTCGTAGTTGTTTGCTAACATCCTTAACTTTGGACCTCGTCCTCAGGAAGTTATTCAGCCAAAGCTCCCTCTGACTCGCCGCCTTTGCCGCGAGCCTCAACAGGTGAACCGACCGATTCCCGGTCCAGCCAGCTCGTCAAACCCGCAGCACCCACCTGAGATCCCCGCAATCGACCCCCAGCCATGTGTTTGGCCGGCTAGCGATCTTTACAGGAGGATTGCGGACATTTTGCCTCTTGAGCAGCAACTACCGTCGTGCGTCACTTGATGAGACTTGAGCTTGCACTCTTGCTCCAGCTCTTGAGCGAACGCCGACCGTCAGCCCTGGCTTCAGGATCACCGAGCTTTCCCTCTCTCCTCATCCTTGCTAACAAAATACCGAAGATCCGGGGGGAATGAGCCACGACACAAAAGGGACGTTGAACTGCCAGGAGTCATACCCATGTGTTGCGTACGGTTGATCATCGGCGGTTATTGCCTTACCTTACATGGAGATGCATATCAGTAAAAGTAGAGTAGCCCTCTCCAGCTTTGGCGTCGTTGCTTGATCCGGTGGGAAAGAACACAGTAGTCTAGTTAAGATAAATGCAAAATTGGCTGTTTTTCCGTCTCCGCGCTCAACAGACATTATCCGTATTACTCATTTAAACCACATCAACTTGCACGTTCCTCCATTCCACACTTCACCCTTCATCATGCCGTGCACGTAGCTCTCGCCAATCAATTCGAAATAGTTACCATCACGCCTCACAACTAGTGGCAACTTCCCACCCTTGAACACTCCGATCCAATCCCCGGGTTTTGTGGATCTAGGCGCTAGCGCAATGTATCCTTTCTTCGTTCTGACCACCCTTCGGTCGGTCGACAATTGGCTTTCCGGCGGGAAACCAATCCGCTGAACTTTTTCTAGAGTAAGTCCACATATTTGCCAACTTGCTCGGAACAAACAGTAGAAGAACTTATTATACCAAGCATCCTTCTTTTTGCGGGGGAACCAGCGAGTAGCGAGTCGAACAAAACTCCGAAGTGGATAGATCATCATATAGTATTTGAAACGAGGATCTTGGCGTGCGGACTGTAGATTTTTTGGAACCCTCCCAGCGCAGAGGGTTTTCCAGTACGCATCAAAGCTGCGCTCTCCTGTGATATAGGTCTCCGCAAATTGGGCGTGAGCGACTTGTTCCCAGTTCCTGAGTTGCTCCTGGATGTCACGGCATTGTACCCAGAGCTCAAACATGTAGGATACGTCACGGAGGTAGCGTGTGCGGGAAAGAGTACCAACGCTTTCGATTTCAGCGATCAATATGCCTTTGAGGCCTAGCAAGTTTTCGTCAGATCGGTATGTTGGAGCAGAGATTGACGTTCCAGCGGCGTGGAAGCGGGGTATTAATATGTCCGAATCCGTGTGTCTATTCCCCAAACCCAGCGATTCCGGAGCAGTGATAGGGGGCGATAGATCAGAAGCACGCCAGTCCGATACCCAGGAAGGTAGGCTCTTATCCAGGGTTTTCTTCCCGATGCCAATCGCACTAAACGCACTAACGTCTGACCTCTGAAGGAGAGCCTGAGCTACTCTTGTACAAAGTTGTTCAGTGCTCAAGTGGTAATTCGGCCGTACTCCCATGGACTCCACGCTCTCTGTGCTGGCTATTGATAATAGTCCGTACACTTTGTCTCTTGCATCGGTGGCTAGAAAGGAGCGACTACTGAGCAAGATATCGTGTAAGAAGGGAAAGCGATTCTGCTGGAAACTCGCGCGGGTTTCCAATAACCTCAGCGGCTGATATGCCGTGCTTCCTCCGTTCTCAATGAGCACTCCCAGTTTTATGGCGTACTGAAACCCTCGAACAAAATCGTCCCATGAGATGGATGTATGGCCACAAACAATCGATAGACCCTTTGCCACGGACACTTCCTGGACGATCCAAGTTCGGCGAAACCAAGGACGTCGCAGCAGCCGAGTTAGGGCGCGCCAGGCCGGATCGTAAAGAGAAAGAACCTTTCCCGCTTCATACGATAACCAAGAGTGGCTGTTGTGCTCTCGGGACATTCTCGCCAGTTCGCAAATGAGGTCTACCGCAAAACCGCTGTCCTCAGATTCTTCGCCTAGCCACACAATTGTGCGTTCGCTGAGTCGGAATATATCCTTCATCAAGCTGACTTGGAGGCCTCGCTCTCCAATATCAGCCTGATTGATACATATTGCATCAACCCAGAGTCTTCTCGGCGCATGCTCACTGCGTAAGTACCGAAGGGCTAAGAAAAGATTCCTAGTCACTCGAATAAATCCGTCATCGCATCCAACATCGGCTTCAGAGCTACTTGATCCCCAACAGTACGACAATGATTCGTACGACAGTTTAGCATTGAGGTGAACTTTGTGGAGCTGGCATCGAAGCGGTTCGGAATCCCGACCAGGCTGAAGATCCAGTAGGCGAACCTCTCCAGGCTGAAGTGGCTTGTAGGAATACGTTGAATAGTCTAACCTAGGGATTATTATGGGGGAAATTCGCGCGAAGCTTATCCAATGGCGGGCCGTGAAGGTGCGCCATGACAAACGGAAGATACCAGTCATTCTTATGGCTGTAGTACCACCGACAGTGACGATAATCGCTGACTCTAGGTTCCGCAGCTTGGATTAATGAGCGTAGTGGTAGGAGGTGAAGAAGAGGGGGTACTTGGCAAAATGCATGTTTCCGATGCGGGGTCGTTTTGGATGGTGATCGTTGCGGTATTGAAATGCTTAAGGTGATATGGAAGTTGCGGGACGAAGAACGAAATAATTGCAATAGGCAAAAAGCTTCGAATGTATCATTGTCTGAGGTCCTGGATCGGAGAGCATCTTGTTGCGATGGGATTACGCTGCACACGGCTATTGCAGAGCGCTGTAGGAACAATTTGGCAGTCGGCGCCACCAACGGGTTTATACCAACTCAGACTAGAACCCCAACGTCGTGCACAACGATGAAAAATCCAATAAAAGGTGATTTAAGGATCTTGCGTATCACATGACGAGATTATCAAGAATTGAATCTTTTTCATTGTCAAGACATTTTCATTCGCAGATTGCCGACCACGACGTTTGTTTCTGTGCTGGAGTCAATCAGATTTTAGCGGTCAAAATTAAACCCTACAGGACCAGTGCCTTATCAACTCTGGTACAGTTGGATTTCTGGTTACTTCAAACCCCTGCCGGCAGGGGGTAGAGTTGGATTTGACCTGAGGGGTAGAGTTGGGTATTGCCAGGCTCACCTTCGACTCAGATAGCCAATGAGGTCACGCATGGGGAATGGATCGGTTGTCGCAACGCGTCCAGACGCCATTTAGGTTATCTGAGTACAATGTGAGATTATTCTCTATAAACATATACTGTACCCTACAAAGCGTAATCGGTGTCGCGGGTTTTGCTGATAATTTTTTGAGTAGAGTCCACTTCTTTAACACATGTGGCTGTGCACCAACATTCAGGTGTGCTTCAAAGTACCGTTGCCATTGACAGTAACAGAGCTGATTCTTGCATTCTGAATCAGCAAGCGAGGCACAGGAGGGACACATGTATCCAGCGACACCTTATAAACCCTCGTCACACCGTCACCGGCGACTGCGAATCCAGCTTTTCGCACGACGCCTGACAATTGTTGGTTCTTTGGAGCGTACCCACCGAAACTCGGTCGGCGATGGCAAAGATGCAGTTGGGCGTCCTTGTATTCCACAGCCACCCGTCGCGGTGTCTGGTTGGCCGGCCACATGCACCCAAACCGCACAAAGCTTTTGCTCAGGCGCGACCCCGCCATGATCCAGATGCACACGGCTGATGACAAGGCATCTTTGCGGTTACGCTTACTCTCCTTGCCTCCTTGTCGCTTTTCCGATCGACCAAAACTGCAGTTCACCTGCCTTTTCTCAGGAAAACTTCATCAATCCCGGCCACCCGGGACCTCCGAAAACGACTCTTCGCCTAAAGCCTGCCTCGAACTAGTACGATCACTGTGCGACCGAAGTTGCCACGAAGAAGGTTGAGCCACAATGCCTATATGGTGGGATGGATCTGTCCGTTGGAAGTGGAACAGGTCGCTGCGATGGAGATGTTAGACGAGGAACACGACTCTCTGCCGCAACCGAGCAGCGACACGAATATTTACAATCTCGGCAGCATCAACCATAACAATATCGTTATCGCTGGTCTCCCTAAGGCAGGGAACTGCCCTGCAGCCACTGTTGTTGCTCAGATGAAGATGACATTTCCAAACCTAAAATACGGCCTGTTGGTTGGGATTGGGGGCGGCGTGCCGGTAAAGACAGATCATGGCATGATCCATCTGGGGCATGTGGTAGTTAGTGAACCGACAGGCATACACTCTGGAGCAGTACAATACGATCATGGAAAAGCCATGACGGGACACTTTGAACGCAAAGGTTCCCTTACACCTCCGCCAACAGCCGTCCTGAACGCTGCACGAAGATAGCAGTGCGGCGTCAACGGATGGATCATGATCCAATTTGGGAAACTACGCAGGGAATCCAAACTAGCCACCGGACTCGTCGCCGCTTCAAGTTTCCTGGCGCCCTGAGTGATCACCTCTACCAACCCGAGTATGAACATCAGCAGACGGGGGTGCCGTGTGAAGAGGCCGGATGTGACCCCAAGCAGTGTATCAAGCGACTTATAGACGATTAGGATTCCTTTGTCGTCGTGCACAGAGGTACTATAGTGTCTGGGGAGCTGTTAATCAAGGATGCCAAGAAGAGGGACGACCTGGCGCGGGGGCATGGGGTGCTGTGCGTCGAGATGGAGGCGGCAGGAGCCCTTACTGACTTTCCGTGCATGATTATCCGAGGCATCTTAGACTACTGTGACTCGCACAAGAACGACCTGTGGCATGGCTATGCAGCGGCAGTAGCAGCTGCTTATGCGAGGCAGTTATTCTTCTTCATACCTCAAGAAGAGGCACAAAAGTAAGATGGCCTATGGGATGGAAACTCGAGCTACTGCTAAACTCACGAGGACACTACTTGATAGAGATATAGAAACTATCCCCACAAAGTTGCGCACCGCAGAAGGGGCGACCTTTGATTCTCACGCCGGCGCTGATAACGCTAGATGCCATCCTGGCACCTGGGTCGATATCCTATAGCAGATACAGAAATGGAGCGTCGCTTGCGACCGCGAATGCATCTTCTGGCTGAACGGCATGGCCGGTACCAGCAAGTCCACCATCTCTCGAACTATAGCACCATGGTTCGCCGATAAAGACATTCTCGGCGCCAGCTTCTTCTTTAAGCGGGGCGAGGGCGACCGCGCTCGTGGGACGGCCTTGTTTCCCACAATAGCCACTCAACTTATCCACCAGCAACTATCTCTTGCCTCATACGTCCTGGACGCAATCAAAGCTGATCCTCTGATTAACGAAAAGTTAGTGAAGGACCGGTTCGACAAACTCATTGCAGGACCAATCAACAGGCTACCTAAGCATTCCCAACCTCCAGTAATAGTTATAGTCATCGATGCACTCGATGAATGTGACACGCTTGAGCATTCAAGGCTTTCTATTCACCTCCTATCACAGGCGAAACATTTCACATCTGTCCGCCTAAGATTCTTTGTTACCAGCAGGCCGGAGCTGCCTATCCGACTTGGGTTTGAGGATATCGGAGGCAAATATGACCATTTGGTTCTCCATGAGATCCCTAAACCCATTATTGAACACGACATCACTATATTCATAAAGCATGAGCTCGCTAGGATTCGGGATGACTATAATAAGTCCGCTACATCCAACCGGCGGCTGCCTCTCCACTGGCCTGGCCCAGAGAAGATCCAGACCCTCGTTGACATGGCTATCCCTTTATTCATTTTCGTTGCAACGGTCTGTCGCTTTATTCAAGACCGAAGGCTTGGTGGGCCAAAGTTCCAACCGGCGAGAATTCTGGAACACGAAGGAAGCCAGAAATCCAACCTCGATGCAACCTATCGACCTGTGCTCGATCAGGTATTCGCAGGGCTCCCGGAATCTGAGAAGTGCGGAGTGGTAAAAGGGTTTAAGCAAGTCGTCGGCTCTATAGTTGTTCTTGCCAGTCCTCTTTCAACATCTTCCCTGGCGCGGCTCCTAGGAATTCCTCTTGACGCTATAGAAGACCAACTGGACCTTTTCCACTCCGTTTTAACCATCTCTCCGGACCCAAATGTTCCTGTACGGCTTTTCCATCTATCCTTCCGCGTCTTCCTTGTCGATCCCGGTAAGGGCAGGGCACATGAGGAGTACCCATTCTGGGTCGACGAGCGTCAAACTCATGAGCGATTGGCGGCACAATGCTTGCAACTGCTATCGACAGGCAATACTCTCAGAAGAGATATCTGCGGCTTGCGCCAGCCAGGGACATCCCGGGCTGAGATTGCGAAGCAGAGCATTGACGCCCGCTTGCCGCCTGAGGTCTAGTATGCCTGTCAGTACTGGGTTTACCACTGGAAGGAGAGCAAATGCCCCATACGGGATGGCGACCCTGCTAGTTGCTTTCTGACACGTCTCCTCTATTGGCTCGAAGCGCTAGGTCTCTTAGGCCGCATATCGGAGAGCGTCGGTATCACACATGATTTATTAGGCTTACTCGATGTACGCTCTCTGCCAACTCTATTATTCCACAGCACAATAAACTGGCTAACTTCCACCTAGCCGCAAGATAGCAACGATATGTCGGCTTCTCTTCATGATATGCGGCGTATTATTCTCAATCATTGTTTTGCTATCGATGTATGGCCTCTCCAAGTCTACTATTCAGCTATCGTATTTGCACCCGAGCAGAGCATCGTCCGAAAGACATTCCGCCACCATCTTCCGGCTTGGTTCTCATTTCCACCACCGGTGGATTTGGATTGGGATGCATGTCTGGCGACGCTCTAGAGTCACGACATGGAGGTTCGTTCGCTGGCGTTCTCGCCGGATTCGAGCCGCCTCGCGTCAGCGTCAGCCGATGGGACCGTGAGGCTCTGGGATGCCGCGACAGGTGCCTGCGCGGCGACGCTCGAGGACCAATACGATTCGATCTGGTCGGTGGGGTTCTCGCCGGATGCGAGCCGCCTTGCGTCGGGATCAGCCGATAGGACCGTAGGCCTCTGGGATGCCGCGACAGGCGCCTATATAACGACTCTCAAGGGTCATCACGGCTGGGTCTGGTCGTTCACGTTCTCACACGACTCCAGAATATTAGCGTCAGCGTCACGCGATAGGACCGTCAAGCTCTGGGATATATCAACAGGCGTATGTATAGCGACACTGACGGGCCATAGCGATTCAGTTAAGTCGGTCACGTTCTCACATGATTCCAGAATACTAGCGTCAGGATCAGCTGATGGAATTGTGAAGCTCTGGGATACAACAAGAGGGGAAAACATAACGACATTAGAAGGCCATAGTGACCGAGTGGTGTCGGTCGTATTCTCGCCTGATTCAAGAATACTAGCTTCGGCTTCGTTCGATGGGACGGTGATGCTTTGGGATACCACAACGGGCGAGTGTACGGCAACACTCTGGGGCCATACCGGCGCGGTTCACTTAGTCACGTTCTCACACGACTTTACAGTACTGGCATCAGCGTCAGGCGACGACGCGACCATAAGGCTCTGGGATACAGCGATAAGCGTATGCACGGCGACGCTCGACTATGATACCTCGCTTACATCGGTCGTATTCTCACACCACTCTAAAATATTAGCATCATCATCACTGGGTAAGACTGTGAAGCTCTGGGAAACAGCGACAGGCGCATGTATAGCCACCCTTGAGTGCTATTGCAGCGTCTAGTCGGTCGCATTTTCACACGACTCCGGAACCCTAGCGTTAGCGTTAGGGAAGAAGACCGTGAAGCTCTGGGATACAATAATAGGCGCATACAGCACCACACTGGAAGGCCATGGCGACTGGGTGCTGTCGGTCATATTCTCACCTGATTCTAGAAGACTAGCGTCAGCATCAAAGGATGGGGTCGTAAAGCTCTGGGATACGGCAACGGGCATATGCACAGCAACACTCAAGGAGCATTGGGCCCAAGTTATCTCGCTCGCGTTCTCACACGATTCTAGAATCCTAGCTTCGGCGACTCAAAATCCTACGATCTTGAAGCTCTGGGATACCACGACGGGCGCGTGCACGGCGACAGTTCGTCTCGGCGGGATTTCTACTCACCTCGCCTTCGACTCAACTTTACTCTACACAGACATCGGCACTTTTACGCTAAACAGTCCGTCATCACCGCTGACGCCAACCCCAGTACCCGCGACCGATGCTCTCGTGCAGGTTCATTCTCAGGGCATCGGGTTAAGTGAGGACAGGACATGGGTCACTTGAAACTCGCACAGGATACTTTGGTTACCACCAATGTATCGACCAGAATGTTGTACCGCGACAGCATCGATGATGGCCATAGAATGCCCGTCTGGACGTGTCCTCCTCATGGCAACCTCGTCAGGCCATAGTCCTCACAACTAATGTCGTATTGTCACACAGAATAGAATGAATATTAGGAAATAGCCTTGGATTGTGCAAAAGAGCTGCGGACAGCGAGGTGTTTTGACCCTATGAGCTGGTCCCTAAAAGCAGGTAGCGCGGTCCAGAATTTCCTCCAGATATCGCCGGTGTTAACACATCCCTATGAACCCTTGAATCCCACAACTAGCCTGTTCCCCACGTAAGGGACTCCCATAAATTCATTTCATTTTTAGTGGATGGCATAATAACTATATATTATTGAACATCATGAGGTAAGCATTGCGTTATCGGTAGGAAGAGCCCCTTTCTTTGCTACAAACAAGTGACCCGAAGAGCTCGGAACATCGCTGGTGGATCTACAGGTCTACTAGTCTTGCTCTTTTTTTCACTCAAGAAGCTATCCCCCTGCTCAGTCTACCCAATCATTGCATCAGATCGTCCTTTTGCACGTCAATCTCACACCGCCCCACATCCCGGCGCGGGCCCGGGGACGTTACATTACCTGCAGCCTTCTTCACTCAAAAAGGACCCCTTAATTTTACTTCGTCTACTCAGTGCCGATTTTTCGATGAGTACGCTATATCCATACGTCAACGGGAGGAGAAGCGATGTCTCTCCTTCTTCAGTCGAGAGTACTGCAGACCCTTTTCGTCATCATTATGTCTCTACCTATGGTACAGCTGGAGTCTCAAGTGAAGCAGTCTTTGCTGCAACTGTCAACACCAACAGCTACAAGCTCTCCGCCTCCCTCTTACCAGCCTCTCAGGGACGGTCCGGTCGAAGCAGGGTTGCCGCCGCCCCAGCCCGCACGCCAACTCCATGACCATGTTCTCTACGCCCAAGAGATTGCCGAGGATAATCGTAAACGACTAAGACAAATGCGTATGCAGCACCGAAGCCAAGAGCACTCTTGCATCGAGGATAGCGAGACAACACCCTGGTTGGAGCATACGGGATGGCCTCAACGACTTTTTAACCGACCCCTTGACATAATCGCAGCATCTGCGAGACTACGTCGGATGGGCCCTAATACATACAAGGAGCATCTTGTGCTTGGAAGGTGGAGGGGTGAGTCGCTTCGCAGCACGGCAGCAAGCGAAGCCCGGATGCGAGTGTTAATGCGCGACGTGGACGACATGTTTTCCCGGGCCGAGGATACACTCGCTTCCACTCTGTATCAGTCACGTTGCTTGCTTACAAGTTACCACAAGGGCATATTGCGACACCGCCCCCTCCGTATGATGTCAGCTTCTACAATCCGCGGGTATAAGACGAAATGGAGGAAGTTCATCTGCTTCATATTCTGGGCTGTCGAGATGAGGCCATCATTATGCCGGGACATATATAATGTGCCACTGTGTAGCGACGATGTGCAGATGATGACGAACATTCTGGACTTAGCATCGGAGATGTTGGGCGCCGAAAACAATGAAGAAGCTGTCGAGAGTGATGAGCCCTACAATAGCGAAAATGAAGATGGCGAGGAAGAACTAGATAAGGGGGACAACGAAAGCTACTATACCGCTGATTCAGGCAGTGAAAGTGGAAGCGAAGACGAAGGCGACAGCGGAGATCGCGACGAAAGGCCTCGGTACCATGCCGGTGACGAGGAGACGAGAACTGGCTATCTCCAGAGACTTGGGGCGGGGAAGGCCACGTTCCGTCTCCCCCGAGGAATCCGTCTTAAGTTGTCAGAAGCGTTGTTGCAGCTGTCGAGGATGTTCTGGACTTAGGGTTATACTTGGCGTCTATTTTTCTAACTAAGCTATCCCGCTATTTCGTTTACCGCGAGGGGTAACTAGGCTAGTTATAGTCATTATCCATAGCCGAGATAAAGGAAAGGTAAAACAGTTAAAGGAAAGAAAGGAAAGATAATAGAGAGGTAAAGGGAAAAAGAAAAGGGATAAGGGGGGAAATAGCTAGCTATGATAGCTATAGCTGTAATAGCCGTGGCTAGTGGCTAGCCTTCGAGGTAATAATCTCGAATCGTGGTTATCATAGCCGTGGCTAGCGGCTAGCTTCCCTAGCGATAAGGCTAGGATTAGCTATCGAGGCTGCCGCCTTAGGCCTAGCCCGTAGCAGGGCTATCGAGATTGTGGCGTCGAGGTAGCTAGAGGCGGTTAGGCCTAAGACCCTTGGAGGCTCGACCCTTGGAGGCTCTTTGTTACGACCCGTCCTGCGGCCTTCACGTGACTCTGAAACACCCCCACTAATTTCCTCCAATCAACACCAAACATCCGCTCGGCCTCCCAGGCTCACAGCGCTCCTGCACAGGCTCACCGTGAGCCTAAGGGGATCACGACGAGCCTCACCATATGGATCACGACGATCCTCTGCGTCACCAACTAGTATATAGGACTCACGAGTCACTCACATTCATTAGATACAACTAAGCAATCAATACAATCGTCAACGCTTAGTTACCTACCAGTTCTATAACTCCAGCACTCGACTGTGACGACTACCCAGTCTCGCACTTGTGACCCAACGTACTACAAACAACAAACCGACCCTCTGATCTACATACCCTGTAGTTAGACTAGGCCCGCCATCCGCTGTATGCATGGCTAAATAACCCTCCTCCTACTCGTTCTGGTCTCCCCCTAACGCAGAAATCGGATTCGCCGCCGTCGTTAATGGTGATGATCGCTGCATCGTGCAACAATCACCCAGCATAGGCACTGTGAACGGAGCACATGGTATCTCGTTGTGTAGGCGTGCTCAGATACATCTTCCAGATCTCGGCCGACGCAACCAAACATCGCGCTACATAAAGTTGAAGTACCCAAAACTTGGGGATCATTGCTCTGTTCCTCAGGTTAAGTAAGCCGTTTAAGCGTCGTTCTCAGCCCCTGACCGCCCCTGACCCATCCACGATGACTGCGAGCGCTATCGATGTCTTTGCAGTACCCTCTTGGATGACCTGCTGAATATGAACCATCTGGCGAATCGCCGTGTCGCGGTATAAATCGACCGATGAGTCGCCTGCACTGCCCACTGGCTCGTAGTCGTGTAGTGGGTGCACGTCTAGGTACGCGGGAACAGACGATTTGGCCCCCTTGTTTGCTCTGTTTTGGGCGCAAACCGGTTGATATTTGCGATGCATGATGACGAATTGTCTCAAAAGATGCCCTATCAAATCGTCTTCAATTGACGTGCAGCGACAGCTATAAATTGAACATTTGCCGTGGTAACCTTTCCGATCACATGGGAACTCGCTGTCTTCACTGGGTGCGGATTCCCGCCCTCACTACTGGAGAAGCTCCACGCCGGGCCCTGTCAATCCGCCGAAGCCGGGCGGAAATTCGGAAGGGTGTACCTAAACAAATGAGCGGGGCAGAAAACCGAGATGCTGGACGAAAGGGAACTGACTATCGCGGACGCTCTCATCTTCTGACGTGACGACTTGAACGGCCTTTGATCTATCTGGGATCCTCCCATCCTAAAAGCTTGTCCTGTTGGAAACATTGAATGAAGTGTGGAAGGGATTTGAGTTATGGTCCGCCCGCCAGCAGATCCCTAATTATGTTTCGTATACAATCACGCGAATGACCTCGGGGCATACCTCTTTCTGCTGTTTGTGGTCCCTTGGGCATATTTCTTATGGCTTATAACCCCGCTTAAGACACTCGATGTGAGATAACAGTTGCCATTGTCGCCCTGTGCCGTAGAACCATGCCGGGATATAGGCTTGCCGAGACATGAGCATGTGTGGCCTTAATCCAGCAGAATGCTTCAATGAAGACGTCAAAGATGCTTCCTTCCGTCATCGTGTCGTATTATCAGGATTCACGTAACTATCTGAACAGCCCTGACGCGTGAAGTGCCACTTGGCGCGAAGTTCATAAGTCCTTTCAACACTGAAGTCCCTGCAGCAGGGACTTCTTCCAGCTTTTGCAGGGTACTACGACATCCTCCAATCATATTTCATGACAAGCCGTGACTGTGGCAACTTCGGCGATCAAAGCACTCTGTATCATATGCACACTTGCCCTTGTTCCACCGATGTCGCATGGGGGTCAGAGACACTACGTAGTGAACGGCCATGCGCGGCATCTTTCTCTTTCATTGGACTGAGTGCCCTGTAGAGGAATTTTCTTTTTTCGTGCCAGATAGAATGACTTCGAACCTCGGAAAGTTGTCTTTGGGGTTGCTTTCGAGACGGGAGCAACGCGAGGGGCAATCGCTGACCTGAGGTGACGTGCATAGCTCGTCAACATGCCTCAAACTCTATGTAAACAGATGGGGCGCCTGAGCTGTTAATTACTTCTTCCTGGGTGGAATGGATGTCCGTGATGTCTTCAGGAAGAGATATAAAGTGCTCATCTGGCTCGGCAAAGGCGGCTCGAGGGAGACGGAGGGGCACCGTGCTAGGATATACTGGTATCGACTGTCAGCTTCGATCTGCTTATCAGATTCTCCAACCTATGTAAATGCTGGAATACCCACCCCAATGAGACATGGGCTGAGGGACCTTAAGGTATGGTTGCTTACTGCACATAGGGTCTCAACTGACGACGGTGGCGCAGACCTAACCGATTTGGTCTGGCCAGCACATTCCAATGGGTCAAAGTGGTTCACCACTGACGTGGGCGAGAGGGGATTTTCACATTGAAGACGGATATTCGACCTAAAAGGTTTTTGTTGACCCATGCTTCAAGATTCTTTCAGATCTGCAATTATCACTGTGCCTTAAACTTCGTATGACTACATGTCTTCTACTCACCAAGAAACTCTTCCTGTCCCACAATGGGACACTTCCGCCATTAGCTACGTGTAACAACGACGACGGTTGGAAGTCAGGTTCCTGCGACCTCAGAAGATCGATCTTCGGCGGCCGCTTCAACTGGCTGGGTACCATGCCTACTCTATCTAGCTATTCACTTTCACCGACCTCAAGACTATCATAGGTCCAAGTCTTCTTTTCGCTCTAGTCACCTCTCCAGCATTGTCAGTATTTGGCATGCAAAATGCTGCTCCGGCTGACTTTCTTTACCGGGCACCTTTAGCCCTCTTCTGGCTGTGGATCAACTTGTTGCCCTTCACCATCGACCACCAGAGACATGAAGACTCCATCGCTGAAGATGAGGTCAACAAACCATGGCAAACTTTGCCTTCCAAGCGAATGACACTTCGACACGCTCGGAATATGGTGGTCGCTCTTTATGCTCTGGCCATCAGTATTAGCCTTCGCATTGGTGGACTTGAACAGTGCTTGTCCTTGGTCGTGGTGGGGTTCTGGTACAATAATCTTCAGGGAGCTGAAGACATTTTGGCTCGCCATCTGATCAATGGTTTTGGATATAGATGCTTCAACACAAGCGCTCTTGAAGTCGCACTTGGTGGCCGTGGTGTTCATTCACCAACCACGTCGCTACTAGTCTGGGAGGCCATTATTTCCGGTCTCGTCTTTACCACCATTCACACGATGGACATGTACGATCAAGACGGCGGTTCCTCTCGCAACCGCAAGACCGTACCTCTTGTCATTGGCGATAATCTAGGGCGCTGGTCTATTGCCTTCTTCATGACCATCTGGTCAGTTGTCTGCCCTGCTTCCGTAGGCGCGCCACTTATCGGCTTCACGTTGATGTTCGGCTTAGTTGGACTCATTTCTGTGAGGTATCTTCTTCTCCGGGCAGTTGCTGACGACGAAAAGACCTTCAAGCTGTGGAACTTGTTTATGGTCGGGACCTACGTACTGCCGCTCCTGCGGCTAACCCTGGGGTAACCAATTTCTATTATTTCGGCGACTAGGCAAGTCAGGAGAATGGTCTACAATGGGCTTTTTATTTATTTATTTCTATTTCTTAATTTTATCTTAGAAGAGTCTTCTCAAGCAAGTTTTGTCAATTTAGCGTGATTTGAACACAATGATCGTTGCAGCGGAACTTTGCAACCGCAGTTGAAATCTTCCCAAACAGCGTCATGCCTGTTGAAGTCAGTCAACGTGGCTGTTTCAACTGCAAATCCGATTCATTGTGCTGAGCTGCGCTGGAAAACCAAGTCTAGCAAGCCATGGGACCCTAGAAGATTTGGAATTTGTAAAATCCTACACGATCATTCCCTTATTATCGGCGTCGTCCCTGGCCTTGGTTACATCCTTATCCAGCCTCCGAAACATTTCTTTCTCAGGCACCGAGAGCCCTGCTGTAACTGCCTTACCGGGCTATCCCTTCGAGACCGGGAAATACTAAATGCGTCCTTTTGCCGAGAAGTACGTCTACATCCTACACTCCACCTAGAGCGGCAAAGCCTCGCAATACTGCCTGGACTTCTTCTAGTGCTATTCTGGTAGGTGCTCGTACATCATCTTCTGCTTACGTCGCGTGAGGACGTGAAGCCTTCATGCGTGCAGCGGTACCCGGTATATATCGCGAGCCCGTCGATCGGTTCGCATTCTATATTGCCATCTGGTTTTCCCAGCCTCAGCTCACCTCGTGTGCGTAGCTCGAACCTGCGGAACCTATCGATCATAGACCGCAATACGGCGCCGGTCAATCGATGAGGCTTGGCTCGAAGATGCCGCTCCCACGCGCGAGCCTCGAGGCCAAGACAGGTCGCACATTACCGGCATATAATGACCTCATGTTTTTCATCGTAGGGAAAGGGTTCTAATAGACCCATGGTAGTATCTACATTCCCTGACCCTCTAGGGTGGGGGAAGACACAGACGCGCTCGAGAATGAGTTCTCTTCGATGAACGTGAGTCGCAGGGAGTCGGCAGCATCGCTACGATTCTCTACATGGTCCTGCTACGCCTTTTCAACTCACTTTACACGTCTTTCTTTCCTTTTTTTCTTTTTTCTTTCTTCATCTCCAGCAAGTTACGCAGTGTGTCATAGAAAATTCACGAACCCATTAAGCGCTGGTTTACTTGCTTGAACAGGCAACCCCACCAAGGCCTCCTCCCAATCAGCATTAACCCAGATCTCTCCTCTCTCTTGACCGTAGTCTCCCACCCGTCCGCACACTGTAGAGGTACCAGCCCGCGGTATAGGCACCGCACCATCGCGCCGTGTACCTGGCACTCTCCTTTCTCCGAAAAGAGTCCCCATTATAAGTGGTAGGCTATGTGCTGCTCTCCTGACATGTTTTTTTTGAGAGTCCAAACATGAGCTAGTATCCGTAATATGCTTCCTCACTAGAAGAGTTTAACACGATCAGTCGCGCGTGATGCTGATGTCCCCACTCCACCAACACCCTTGTAGCCATCCATGCCAGTGCCCGTCGCAGAAGTACCATTGGTGTTGTTCCTGTTCTGACCATTGGGTTGGACCAGTCTCAAGCCCGCGGGCTCGCCCAGTATTGACCCAACATCAACGTTCAGTCTTGGGCCAGCCACAGCGGGCCCGACAACTAATGCGAGGAACATGACGAATAGGATGTAGTACAGGACAGCGAAACGAATGACGCGCCGTCTCCTTAATTTGGATTGCTTCTTTGAATAGATTGGCGGCCGAATATGGTGACTGTGGACGCAAGTCAATATATGGTGATGTTTGAAAACGTGAACAGAAGGGGAAGACCTACCTAGGGCGTAGCCATAAGAGCATGATGGAATGAAGCACATCGATCTTTGGGATCGTGACCAGCGGTAGCATGATGAACAGAAGCAAATGTCCCAGGGTAAAGTCAGCAGCGAACATGCCCAGCTCTGTGATCTTGCAAAGGAATTCGCGCGCAGGTTGCGACAACGAGTGCCATCCCATAGAGTACCACTTGCCGGTCCAGAATGCAATATTGGACTGATCTGACTTCATCTCTCGAGTAAGAGCCGTGGCTATGATGAGCTTGTATATGAAACGCTGCAGAGCGATGACAGCAACCATGCCACTGAGCGTTCTCACAAAGTTAAAGTTCTCAAGGACGGACGAACATAACCTCAAACGCTACTAGGAGGAAGACGACGGCGACACCGTGGGCTATGGCGGCCAGGACAGCACCGACATTCCTGCAACCTATACCCAGTAGAGGGCCTGTAAAGCAGGCCAAGCAGAACATGACAAGCAAGACACCTGCATTGACAGCGACGGGCGCGAATGCGACTGCCAGTACCCGCACAAGGGAGTCAGTCGCTTGGATTACGCTGCCACCATTGTTTTCTGACAGCACACCGGTTTGTGCATTGATGAAAAGGTAAGGAAGTAAGGTAACAACCACAAACAAAAGAGGAGCAACGACTTCGCCGAAGAATATGTTGGTGATAGCAGCGCGAGTCACATCGGCAGACATTTTGGCCGATGGCTCCCCAAGCGTCTTACGTTTGTAGCCCGTGATTCTCGTCCGTGACAGACGACTGAATGAAATCCACGATGATGCGTGCGAGCGTGAGTTGCCGCGGGACAACCACCGCAAGAACTCGCGATAGTCGATGAAGAAGTCGGCGAATGCGAACTGATGCGGATTGTACAAGAAAGGCGACATGGTCAGTCCGAGAACCGTGATCCAGAAGTAAATCAAAGCCGCCTGCCAGATGGTTGCGCAGGCGAAGATCAGCATTAGCATGAGACGTGAACCGAAGTATATCGAGGGCCTCGCGAAGCGAGAGAATAAGACGCTGAACGGAATACGGGAGGTGGCAAACCCACGGCCGGTACCAATGTAGCGCGCTCCTCCGAGAGCGAGGTTCTCTTGGACGGAGTTGGCATATATCTGGCAGACAAACACCTCAAAGAAAGGCGACAGCGACAAAATCTGCTTGGCGAATCGAAGAGCAGCTCGTCGGGGGCCTCTCTCCATCAACTCTTGTACGATCAGTGGAACAAAGGCAATGAAGAAGACAAAGAAGATAGAAATGATACTGCGCCAGACCCAATCCATGAGTGCCTGGATGTTGGCACAGCCAGTCGGCCATAAGGGATCCGTAATGGGTACTTGTCGGTTGTAGTCACATTCGATGGTTTCGTGGCGTAGCGCCCCCAAGTTGAGCAGCACAGTCATAAACACCTGCACGGACAGCATGATGAGCATGTTGTTGATGTGAAAACCGGCGTGCGCGTAGTAGAAAGAGAGGAATCGACCCAATGGCAGTTGAGTGCCCAAGTAGTAATACTCGCGCGCGAGCATCTGCTCACCCATACCGGAGCCGATCTTTGTCGTGAAGTTGAGGACAGATCCAAATCCAAGATCACGACCTTTACCACACTGGTAGTATTCGCTGTGCTTGATGCGACCTCCACGTAGCAGCGCGTTCATACCGGCAAAATTATCCTCGTTCAGGTGGAGACCCTCTGAGCCTTCGAAACACCACCACGAGTGGTCATGAACACTCCGTTCAGCAAGTCAGGATGACCATAATGCAACTTGCCGCCGATCTGAAACATGGTGCGAGCAAACAAAGTACCAAATGTCTGTTCCTTTCCAGCAGCAACGTCACCAAGAATGCCAATATTTTCTGAAAAGATATACTCGCGCGCGCCAAGGATAGCCACAGGATCAAATTTCTTGCTTTCAATACCCGGAGTATAGGGTGAAATATTGGGCGCGCTTATCTCTTCAAACTCAGATAGCACGCTGCGAATCTTGAGACACTCTTCCAGATAATTGTCTTGATTAGCGTCAATAAGCTGGATGTACTCGCCCCTGTAGAAGATCAAGGAGTGGTTTTGGTTGTCAGACTTGCCATCACCAAGAATTGGGTTACCAGAGAGCTGCACACGAAACTCGGGACGGCGTAACCCATCCTCAAGAATCTCGGAGTGCCCGTCAATTAAGACTGAGTAGATCTTAGGCTCCTCTCCTTCGGCTGCGGGTGGCTCCTCGTCCGAGTAGGCGATCTGAAGGTCAGGGTAAGCCCGCAGCAAGAACTTGGCGTTTTCCCTCTCTTCTTTAGAGAACTTGGAATAGCGCTGCATAGACACAACAAGCTTGAACTTGCGCCGAGCCATGCGCTCGAGCTCGCGCTCTAGACGTTCGGAGGTACCACCAAACATCCCCACCACTTCAGGGTTTTCGACGCGATAGAGCAATTTAATGGCGCGAGAGTAGTTCATGAAGCCAGAAATTGTGCGGTAAAGGGTTTGAGAGCGAAGAGAGGCCCAGATCCGCGTGCGCAGGGTATATTCGGGGGCTGAAGACTTGAACCCGATACAGTAGAAGGGCAGATCGTCAATCTTGCCCTTCACAGACTCCTTCGTGGGGTCATCCTGAGGCGCATCCAATTGAGCCGTCTCATCGGCCAGTATCTTGGTGTCCTCAACAAAGCACTTCCACTCGTGGGGGTGAAGCTGTTTGAGATACTCCAGCAAGGTGACTCGCGAGTATGGATCATCTTCGCGAATAATCTCACGCAGAGACAGGAGAATTTTCTCGCTATAGTGAGGGATCATGACTGTGAAAGTAGGCATGTTGCCTACAGGCACAGGCTCCGGGATAGGTGTGGATAAGGACTGTGCGAAGAATGATAGGCGACGCTCGGCTTCGCTGTCCGCAGGGAAGAATTCTGTTTTGAGTGTATGATCCTCCTGCGAAACAAAGAAGGTGGGGGCACGAAGGGTTCGTTTTCCCTCTACCTCTGAAGGAACTTGGTGGTAAAGCAGCTTTTGGACATGGTCGATGGCCAAGAGGTGTTCGCGATACATGGAGATGATGATGGCGTTCCAAACCTGAGAAATTAGTACTTTAGGTTTGTACTTGATCTCCATATTCTGAGTGGCAAGCACTTTCGAGTAAATGCGCTTAGGCAACCGGGAGAAGATGTTTCGCCAAGGTGAGAGAATCGAGGAACCCAGGTAGAAAGACCGAGAGAGCGAGAAGACCGTATTCAGAATAACATACCATAGGTATGTGTCGAGGAAGAAGAAGAGGAGACTGCAGAAGATCATGAGGCCGAGCAGTATGACCGGAAACCAACGACATAGGTCGTTACCGAGCAGCAGCTGATCTCCTTGACAGCTGTCCACTTTCATGATGTGTAGATACCGAATTGGATCGCGGAAGGGCAACGACAGGAAGAGATACGAGATGCCGAACTTCAGACCAAAAACCAGCATCCAAAAGCGTACGACAGAGCCATGTCATTCCCTCGTAGTTGTGGCCAGCTGGCGGTGAAGGTCTGACTCGCGACATTCGGTCTGGTTTTCGCGTTTAGGTAGCTGCCGAACAGACCCCCAAGCGGCATGATGGAGAAGTAGATAAACGTCAACACAGCAATGACGAAGTGAACAACGCCAAGGATAAGATCGACATCGGGCCCGTTCTCTATAGCCGTTGGGAAGCTAAAAACTTTGACACCTGGTGCTAGGTTAAGGACGAAAATGCCTATCAGGAACAGCAAGCGTTTTGTCAGACGTTGAGCACCAGCCCATTTCCGCGGCACATATGCCCATTCGGCTATAGTGGCGATGACCTGAATAAGAGACGCGATCGCACCGCCAAATCCGACGATGGAAAACTGTTGTGATCCGGGCGGGGTGTTGTTGACCTCTTGCTCGTATGTATTCCAGAGTAGCATTGTGGGTGCGTTGTGGGCTGTGTAGAACCAAAACATAGTCTCAGGTGAATAACCCAAATACGGTTAAAGTTGACGAGAAGGTGCAACCAGGATCGAGCTTCTTTGTAGGTCTCGAAGAAACATTTCTTCCAGTCGACTTCCTGTAATTTCAGGTAGCGCTCGGCGGGTGGGAGGTCTACCAGCCTAATCGCATCGTTTAGAACAATACGTTCGATGCCTTCAGGGTACCAAAACAGCTGATTGCAGTCATCGTAACCAACAACTTCCTTGTGATCTCTTTCCCGTCGTACGTAGACGCCGTTGACAACCTCGTACGTCTGGTCGCGGAGGTACTGGTACAGTGGCGTGATGACATTATTCAGAAACGTAAACTCGCCCACCGGCTCCACGAGCTCCTGACACGCTGGGGAATGAACGTAGTCGTAGGCGCACTTAAAAATGGAACAAAGACACTCGGGCATGAAGCGCACTTGATTCGCCTCCCCCCAGCAGAGGAGGTACAAAGCAATCTGTCGCGCGCGCTCGTGCTGCGACATCTTGTTCATCCTTGTTTTCCAGCGAAACTCGGCAGCTTCAAAACTATCGTCTCCCTCAAAATCTGCCAATCTTTCTGCCCCATCAGCCCCTGCGGACGCAGTCTTCTTATTCTTCTTCTTCCCGCGCTTGGCTTTTTTGGGGCGGCTCTTTGCAAAGCCGACAGCATCGTCGAGGTCCAATTGAGCCGCAAAATACCACTTGCGGTAGTTGGCATTGTCACCGCCAATGTAGTCGGCGTGAAGGGAGAGCAGTGCTTGATTGGGAGTCATGCGGGATGCTCTAGAGTCGAGAAGCATCATAAAGTGGTCGTACATGTTGCGCATGCTATCACTCTGGAAACCGAGCTTTGCAGCGAGATCCATGAAGATATCTTCAATCTCCTCACATGAGAGGGGAATCTGAGCTTCAGCTGTCCATACGGGATATGGCTCCTTGCTCGATTGACTCACGTGCAGATCGATGTCGTAATACACGTTGTACACCGAGGACTCGATACTGTGGTCGCCATACTGCGGGCGGTTTCCTTCGTGGTAATCGTTGTGGTCATTGTGTCTCGAGCCATAGCCATCGTGATGGTTCTTCTGATGAGCGCCCCAATCGGACTGCATGGTGAAGTCACTGAAGTCATGGTCATGGCCTTGAGAGCCGCGTTGGCCCGAATAGCCTCGATGGTAGTCATCTTGATCATCGCCGTATCCAGTATCGTAATAGTCGTCCTGGTAATGGTCCTGATCATCGTAGTAGCCACCGTTATTGTAATATGGATCATTTGAGTCGGCATTGTAATATCCTCTGAAAGCCTCAGTCAGCCTGAGCCCAAAAGTAAAGACTTCAAAGTTGGGGCAGCCACGTACGACTCATCGTAGTATCCGGTTTGGCCAGGGCTGGCGTCCTCATAGTAGCCATGTTCGTCAGTGAATTGATCACCGGCGTGATGGCCATTACCACCGCTCGGTCGGTGCTGCATGGCGTCGAAGCAGCCGCCAGAAAATCGATGGTCTGACGCAAACTTCAATGGAGAAAGGCCATCGCTTTAAAGGGACAATTTCTTTTGAGCCAGAATCTTGTTTCAACATCGCGAACGAGTTATGTCTCGTCATTTATTCATTTCATCGAAGTCGATATACGTAAGCAAGCAGGATTTCCATCCTCGCTCGATGCGCTAGACCAGTCCCCTATTCCGCCTATTGGATAAGTCAGTTTGCGGTGCGCATCGAAGCTTCGCCCCTGCCAAGATCCTCACATGGGGCCTGAAACCGCGTAATCGTATCTCTTCAGGGGCACAGTATCCGAGGTGGGTACCCTCGGACTCAAGGTGGATCTACGTTAGTTGGTTGGCTGTTTTCAATTCATGGATCAAGCGGATGATAGCATAGCCTCATTTCTGTTACCTTGCTACCATCGAGCGGCGACCCCTTGTCCCTGGTGACGCTCAGCACTCGTTGTGAGCTCGGATAATCTGTGTGATCCGCGGGTAAGACAGCATGCAACCTAAATGCACGGACCATGTCGTTTGATATGTATGGGATTGATGATCAAATACCTGTGAATAAAGCCTAAGGTTGGGCGTGGATCGACAGCGAGGATATGTACAGCACTCAGCCGAAAGACAGAGCTGATTTCTACGAAAAGACTGTGTTTTGGGCTACTTCGACTCCATACGTCTCCGTTCTAAGACGATGGAGTCAATTTACAATGCGTTTCGCGTCACCGTCGGTATCAAATACCATGAAATTGCCTGGGAGGCTTTCCGGCAGATGAAAAGCTGACACACACTGGTGTGGGGTACTCTAGCGTCAAGGATGTGACAAAGGCAGACGGTGGTGGTTTCCAGGGCTTCCAGGAGAGCTTCTGGCTCGCGGAGACGTCGAATTGCCTGTACCTGATCTTTGGTCCCGAGTCTGCGGTTCAGTTGAAGATGGAGGGCCATAAGTTTGTGTCCAGCACCGACGCGCACCCGCTGAGGGTGCTTCAGTAGAATTGGTCATATTTGAGCTTGGATATAGAAGCTTCGCAAAGAATACTACTGCCATCGCGGACCTCTCCTTGTTGATATTTTCCTGGGTCCGGTCTCGATCGACGCACCGACTTGGCTGCGAATGTGGTCTGTGGGCTCAGCTAGTGCGCACGGTTCCTGGCGATTTCTCTTAGCTCTACTTATTTCTTTTCGCATCGAGGCAACGTGGCGGCCGTAGTACACGCGCTCGCCGCTGCCTGGCCTCGATGATCGGTATCGCATCCCGGTGCTAATGGTAGTACTGGACCACAGTGTCAGACTTGATCTCAACATAAAACCTTTATTTGGCTCAGTGACTTACGCCAAGGCTGAATCGACGCGAATCCCTCGTGCGGCAATCTCGAAGGTAGTCCCGTTGACCGTATCCCTGGCTGCAAACTTCAATTCTAGCCATCATAGAGGAGCGATAATTCACTGGGGGAAAAAGAGAGATCTCTGTGCGAGTCGGGAGGTAGCACGATGGGCTGACGCGATTACGAGGATTTGCCTGGCAATTGACTGGGTAGACCAAACGATGAAGTATCGACTATAATTAGGATAGGAAAATAATGACATGGGGATAGAACGAACGGTGACATTGCTGTGATAATACGCTGTTTGGTCCGGATAATGATACCGTGCCTGGTACTGGTATTGTGCGTAATCCATGTAGTCCGTAGCTTTGTGGACTTGGAAATCAAAGGGTTGAATGATGTGAGTCTAATAAGAGTAACTTGGCTGTCAAGAAGAGACGTTTATGATAGCCTCCGGTTCTATGCTGGTAAACGACCACATGATATGACTCTAATACTGCGGTCACCGCAACCGCAGTACCCTATGCTAGGTAGAACCGTCTGACTTCCAAGCGTCTTGATGGTTATAGACAGCCACCTTCAAAACTGCGAAAGGAAAAGAAAAACGCATTTAGGTAGACTTCGAACTTATTGGCATCAATGATAGCATATAATCATTGAGGGTGATAACTTTGCGTTGTCAATGGGGCATTTCTAAATTCAGTTCTCGGCGACATCAACATCAGCGAGCAAGCAACGGTTGAAGTAAGTATCCTGTAAATAAAGCAGGAAAGCCAAATATGGGGGAACTTTTTCTTCTGTCAACCACGATCACATCATTCCCAAAGAATTATGTTATTTTTTCAAAACATGCTCGTATTCAAGGATACAATCATTATCAAAGCCCTGGGCTTTATGCTTGCGATAGCCCATTAATCAGAAATTATAGTTGTTTGAGCGGCGGAAGGTCAAGTTTGCGTTGTCAAAATTCTGTGAAGTTTTGGGACAGAACTTCTTAAGAACACATGTGCACTGAAGAAATCTCTATGATTTTATTCTGAGCATATGAAGGTGATAAAGCATTTAGTCCATGCGATCAAAGGTAACAACCAGTTCGAACCCCACTAAGCCGCGATTTGAGCAAAAATTTAAAGGATTCTGCAGCGCAATGGTAGATGGGCCGATGCGGCTTGATCCTTTTATTGATATGTGCCATCTATTTCTGAACCTAGTTAGATGTCTAACGGTCCAATACCTAAATGAAGCTGGGACGACTGACGACCCGACTAGCTCAGCAGTAGCATGCGTCAAACTTCCACGTCAGCTGAATACGCTTGAGCGAGGGACGAAAATTCTGCGGAACAGCACCTTTTCACCTCAGAAAATAGGGAGAGCGGAATTGGGTAGCCCAAGACTCCTCCGGATTTCGACAACACCAGAGAAACGATAGAGCTATACAACAGCGTTGATGTGTGCTCAACAACTTAGGAATGTGAAATACAGTTGGGCCAGGGAACCTGCATCTCTCGTAGAAGCTTTCAGAAAAGATGTAATTCACTTCGTCCCATCGCTGAGAAACCGTCTTATGTCTTTATCTAATTTCCATGATTGTTGCTCAGTGAAGGAAGGCTAGACTTGTTCGGGCTCGTCGTGCGTTGATAGGATACGACAGAGTAGCTGTCGCGATTAATGCTTATGTCGATAACTCTCTTAACGAGTCGAGCTTGGTGGGCCCGTTGCGGATCAAGGATGTATGATACTCTAAATCTCCCTCCTCATGTTCCTGTGTCCAATTGAGATGGTCGACCCACACGGGAATCAAGTCATGTCGGATAACGAATACCGCTCTATCCTCGATCGCATACTTTGATGTCTCAATAGACAGGAGACGACGGTTCAGCGGGAGAGATCCCCGACGACAGTGATGGACGATAGTAATTGCGTCCGTGAAGGTTGTGACGTAGCCACAGGTGGTCGTCAAGTCTAGCGAGAAGTTGTCCCCCATTGTTGAGTGCTGGCGAAGACTCGCATATACATTCACAATCAGGAGGGAAAAGTGATGGGGGGCGCATACTGGAAGTAATGGACCATGACCATGGTAAAATAGTGGGACTAATCAGCTTTGCGGAAGACCTCAAAAGTGGCCCCAAGCAATGCCTCGAGACTGCGATTTCCGTTTCCGACAAAATTCGATATCACGATTCGGATAGTTGACGATAGAGTTTGCACCAAAATATGAGGCACACTTTCATTGCATCGCGAGCCGATGGAATTTAAACTTGAGTCCTTGATTGGGTCGAAATAGTGGGGTGATATGGCGGTCGTTGATTGGATAGTCAGTTGCCTGTTGCATTGTCCAAGTGCAACGCGCGCATCACGTTAGCACCCTGGCCTAAAGACTAAATCTGGCCCACCAAATGTCGATATCACGTCACGAAGTCAAGCACACGCCTACGAATATCTTTGTCAGCGATCCAGATCTTGATCCGACAAAAGCCACGCACACACGACCTACGGTGTCCTCTTCCTCATCATCAAAATGCCAGGCATGCCAACCTTACACGCATTCACAAAGCATCCGCAACGCGCAAAATGAAAACACCAGCAAGATATCAGCGATATCAGTATCGGAAACGAATCAAAGACCGTAAGAGAATGACTCAACAAACAATTGCTGCTGCTCAGGGGCACGACAACATGGGACGAGCGACAGACATAGCAGTGAAAGAAGGCATGGAGATCAACAGAGCTACCATGGAAATGCCGAGAGCCATGAAGCTAACATATACGCCAACCCAGGTCATCGACGTCTTCAAGCACGCCAGTATAGCCTACACAAGCGGGCTTGCTGCAAGCATGATTGACCTGTTAGCGCGTTTAGTTCTTCCGTAAGATATTCTTGAGCTACTTGAAACGCAAAATACCCGAGGCTGCATTAAGGACCCTTAAAAATAGTGTTGAAAGTTGCCAAAAGATACAAACTACCACGTGTTCTCATACAGAAAGTTGACAAAATCAATCAGCATTGAAGCTTCAATATTGACTTTCACTATCTGTACAGACTCACCAGTAATTATGCTCAAGGAGTCTCTGGTTTATTAAAAGCAAACAAGAACCAGGCTAGCTGTCAAACGCCCCAGGAACAGCTCCGTAGAGTATATCTCTATAACACCATAAGATCCTTAAGCAGTGATCCTTCATATAACATATACGGAGCTCTAAATCCGCTACGTTTTACAAATATATACCACATACCGCTATATATGAGAGTCAGCAAAGTGGGTTGGAGGAGAGGTGCTGATTCTGACGTGATCGCACTTTCACAACGCAACATTCGCATTCCTTAAGATTCAATAACTACAGTTCTATAAACCGTGTCATGTACAGGGGTCTTAAGACCGAAAATCACCTATAGAAAAGACGACGCGATTATTTCCCAGACAAGGGTAGGTAAATATAAGGTACTTGTTACTCAAGGAGATGCAGATATATCTTTACACCTTTACCTAACGTAATTACTGCATCAGGTACTCTCCAACTTTGCCTGTTGTTTCATATCTCCCTACGGGAAGGCCATGGACTAGTTAACGATAGCAATTAAGCTCTGATATAGAAGAAGTCGAAGTGATTCTGTCTTGAGGTCGCTTAGCCCACAAGACTCCCAATAGCAACGCAGGGCAGCGCTACATTCACGAGTCCCGTCTCCTATTTTGAGTCAGAGAGAGCATTTAGGGCGGGCGGGCTATATGTACGTACTGCTTCGGCTTCGCTGTCTTGGCAGCAGGCGACGTTGCTGGTGCACTGGTCGTTAAGAATGTCCTGCACGCCAATGACTATTTGATCAGCTTGCCACTCCTGGCTACCCCGACTACCTTTATACGTACGAGCAGCAACATCAAGCTTTGAGCAACCCTCGGCTAAGGTCAGGCCACCGCCAAGAAGGCCATTAGCGATACCAGAAAGAACACCGTCCGATTCGCTGATGTCATCGCCTTGTTCGATAGAGTTACAGCAGGAAATTGTCTGGCCGTTGCCACAGGCATCATTTGCCTCAGAAACTGTAAGCTTAGACAGGTCCTGTCGAGAAACCAGGGCAGAAAGAGGTGTTGTCCTTGTCAGAGCAGGGACTGCAATTGTGAGAAGAGTAAGAATTTGCATATTGACGGCTTGATACAAATATAGGATCAGCGGATAAGGGTGACACAGAAAGAGAGCTAAACCCAGCGGTTGGCTTTGGGTTGCAGGCGCTGTTCTTATGCATAAACGTACCGCCTGGAAACCAAACCAGCTTCCTACAATAAGAAAATGACTAAACCTACGTAACAAGAGCGTAACGAGGCTGAATCAATACGGTTGGCCGGATTGGGTAAGTGACGAGCACGGCTAGCTTGACAACTTACCTGGAATGGCACCCCATATATTTACATTCCAGAAGCCACTAGAGTTCGCTGTAATACAATGATATGCTCGTTCCAGCTGAGGTTTGATTATCAAAGCCTACCTTCTAATTCGAAAACGTAATATGCATATGTCATCGACTCCTTGAGAGGCTTTGCCCAGGGTTTATAGTTCTAAGGGTTACGTTTGTCTCTCTATTCCTGCATACTCGCCGGAGTGCAGCCAGAACACTGAAGTCGTGACCCACGAGGTCATATACAGATATGGTCCATCAAATTAAGCTTTGTACGGGTAAAGACGTTCAAAATTAATAGTGGCGCAGTACGGTATCGGGCAAACCTTAGATCCTGCTTTAAACGAGCATGCTTCCTCGTAGCGGTTACATCTGTCTCAACACCTCATAGCACGCATTTATTCCACCAGCCAGATAAAGGTCATGCTTCAGCACATAGTTCCGGAAGAGCTCAGCTTTCTGGCACAACCAATAAGACTGCCGAACAAAAGTTCCGAACGACCGTAGATGGTTCAAAGTAGGAGCCCTCAGCCGCGATAACGGCCTCGACTCAATCAGGCATCAAATTCGGTAAGTTTGAGAACACGCTTGAGTGGACATCGTTCCATCCATGATCCACAGCTAATGTCGTGTATCTGATCTAGTCTGTAGATCCTGTATCAATTGGGAATAAGGGTGGAGGTCAAATGCTGTTAGTCTTGTAAGATTTGCGCTACAGGCATCATTAGCATGCAAGGTTTTCTCGAGGAGCTTATTTCGAAGCTTAAGTATGACGCCGTATAGAGAACCTATGTGTACGTGGATAAGGTTTCTGGTGTTCATATTGGTTTCACGCTGCGCTCGGGCGGGGTGTGTTTAGTACGTGAAGGCACTGTTGACCTGGGCTGGCATGTCTGTTTGTTAGCTTCGTCTCTCACCAACTTTTGGGTGACTCTAAGTGCACTGAGTACGGTACTAGACGGCTGAGGTCATGGACAATCCGAATTGGCTTAGAGCATAGAACCTGGCACCGTGGGCACAAATAATGTGCAGAAGGGCCAGGTCGTCGTCCACACTGAAGTCTGAATAAGTTTCTCGCACGAAACATGGCTTATACAAGAAAGCAAAGCATCGTATGGGGTGTATATTTGTGAAGTAGTGTTCAACGAGTATGCGGACGTATCGCGGCGTCGGAAGGGTCAAAGAGGAAAGCCTGTGGGGTAAGCATCTGTGTTCACACTGACCAAAAAGGACACCGGTGTTATGGTACGTGATAGCGACTTGCCATCCGAGCGGTTCCTTCGCTCCGAAGCCGAGTGCATGCAGCGTTGGCAGACACATACCTCTACTACTCAACATTGCGCTGAATATGCTGTTTTCGCGGATCAGATCTATATCGTCTTTCAATCTCCTCTTGTTTCTCCCTTGAGTCTTTCTTTGCCCAGGCTCGTGTTTCTTTTTTGCCGCAGCTAGAGTCAAAGTTTGAGTCCAGCGTGGTTCGGTCCTTCCACTGTAGACGCATTTGATGTTCCGAGCGCTGCATCTCGAACAGCGGGGTCTGTCCCCATTACATTTTGTCTTGGAAAGGCTACGACTGAAGCACGAGCGGAATGTGCGAATTGTACGCTGGGCAACGGAGGGCAGAACTGGAGAACGAGCGAGAGGCCCGTTCTCGCTTCTGCACTTAACCTGAAGGCGTGCGCAGTTTTGACAACCATCCGGACGGCCGTCACATTTTAGCTGCGCCGCATATTGGCGTGCATTTCGGGTGGCAAAGCGTTTGGATGCAACTCACCTTGCGGGCCCAGCAAGCATGGCACCCCATCGTAGCACTCGAACCTTGCGGAATTTACATGAGCAACTTCTGTTGAGAAAATGGGAAAGGCAGGAATCGGAGAGGGCCATACTTAACGGCGACATGCTTGCACAAAATGCACTGAACTTTGCAATACGCTATCAAACGCAATTTTGATCTAGGTGACTGCTAGTGACTAGCTCACTGAGCAGCGGTCCCGTCGTTTCCGGCATTGCGACGCTTGGAAATACGGCCGAGATCTTCTAGTCGGCAAAACTCATGGTACAGCGCTAGCCGAAGCAATTGTTCTTGTGGTCACGCGATTATTCTTAATTAATTTAGCTGTTTTCGGATATGCTGTAGCCAATACGGTGCAAACCCTTCCGGCGCATTCTATTTGGAGGTACTTATGAACATAGTCTCTAGCCCACTCCGAAAGCGGACATTCGATCTGCCCTACCCTATACCCTCATAATTTCCAATATGGGACCTTTTCTGCATTGGAATGGCAAACAGCGTCTGTCCATTGATTATAACCTCCTCTTTTTTGCAGGAATGAGTATTAAAATCGGGTAGTTCTCGCCGGACCAGTCATCAAATGCACTGGAGGCTTCGATGGATTAGCCACGCCCGTGTTATGATACGCAAATACATTTACCACAAAATTTGCGGCGAAGCAAACAAAAATTCAGTTCTCTTTACATTGAAGTATTATGACCAAAATGACTACACAGTCACTTCACAGATTCATGGAAAGCTCTGACTTTTTATCGAACATGCGGAAGGGAGCTTCCGACGAGCTCTGTTTCCATGGCTAGCAAAGGTGGCGCGCATTCCACAACATATCGGCGAAGACCAGTGGAATGCACTCAAACTACGGAAACTATAAACACTGTAGGCTGGCAGACCCGGTTCGAACAGGGGAAATAGATAGATAGATGATATAAACAACAACCGCCACTACGGATAGTTCAGTCCTGCACCGTCGTCTGTTTCACCCATGATCAGTTCGAAAATTGCACTTTGTCATCCCCGTGCTAATGGCGGGAACCGCTCCAATGTTGAGTCTTGTGGCCTATCTTCTTGCCTTTTTTTTGCTATCGTTGGGCACTTCCCAGGCGGGATCACCTACGATTGCCGACCTACGACTCGATCTTCAAAAACTCTCGGATGCTCTGGAATGGCAAGGCAGTATTTATGACACCTACGCACCGGTCCTACAGCGGGCGTCCGAAGCCTACGGTACCCTTACCTCGATGACCAAGGTCATCGATTCCGACTCACGAGCAGGTGATGTTCGTACACGTCTCGAACGGCTTATAGAGGAAAGTCGGTTTTTCACCGATGAGTCCTCGGATCCGCAATATAAACCAGGGGCTTTAGAGACTGACAGCTACATCACAGCCAATGTTGCCGAATGGCGCTATGCCATCAACTACATGAGCAACAATCTTGAAAAACCATTTTGCAACCTATCATTGATGGCACCACAAAAGTCTCGCCGCAAGAAGATTTTGAGTGCGATGAAACGTGGCACCGAGTTTCGCGATGTACCTTGGACGCCAATGATGGTCGTGATACCTGCTGGCTCATACGTTGCTGGAGCGTCTCCTACAGAGCACGACCGCTGGGATGTTGATCTCGACAGACGAGAGTTTGAACTGCCCAAACGACAAGTTACAATCTCTCGTCGCCTGGCCTTCAGCAAAACCGAAATCACGGTGGCGCAATTTTCTGCTTTCGCAGACCAAACGTGCTACCAGACGCGCGACGGCTCGCGCTGGTGGAATCCTGCCAATGTCAATCAATTTGTTTTCAACGAAACACTATCTTGGCGTCATCCCGGATTCCCCCAGGGGCCCGATCACCCTGTAGTAGCGATCACACGGTACGATGCCAGAGCTTACGCCCGCTGGCTCTCTGCCATCACCGGGGCTGTCTATCGTTTGCCAAATGAAGACGAGTGGGAATGGGCAGCACGCGGTGGTGCCGAAACAACCTTTTTCTGGGGAG